>JAODXP020004132.1:0-37096 GCA_027497455.2 Sardinella longiceps
CAATACCACCGGAGTGCTAATTCTCCCCTATTAAAAGTTCTCTGCTGTTGTCATCAACGTTGACCCCACCTACCCCCCGTTGACCCCCTGTTTCCTCTGCCTGCAACTGTTTCAAAATAAAAGTCCTCAGCATAATAACTTATATTAAAGGATTTTACTATTTAAACTCAACTATTTTACTGTAAAACCAGAGAACTTTTAATAGGGGAGAATTAGCACTCCCCTTTTACATCCGGTGGTACTGCGCCTAGATGGCGCGCGCGAGTAAGTGAAGAATGAATTGGGTTATATGCAGCTGCACCCTCAAATGCTGTATTTCTTTAGGTACAATTTTTTCTTGAATAAATGCATTCATGCATGTGGTTCAGAGTAATTTGACTTAATTCTCAGTCCACACATAATATTTTTAGCATTTTTTGTTAATTTGTAAAATCCCTTCCAAAGTGGCTGTCACGTGACCCAGCAAGTCTTTCCCTATGGCCATTCATCAGAATAGAGTAGCAGAATGCTAGTGAGTCAGGGGAAAAAACTGGTCACAGATGAAAAACGTAATGTACATATGTGATATGTTGTCCCTAAATATGTGAAAATTATACATTTAGCCTTATACCTCATAGGTGCCCACTGATTTTCCACTGACTCGCGATCGCCCCTAGCGGATTTGCAATAGGAATTGCAGGTTGAATGGCG
The DNA here is from genome assembly GCA_027497455.2 of Sardinella longiceps. Classification (NCBI taxonomy): domain Eukaryota; kingdom Metazoa; phylum Chordata; class Actinopteri; order Clupeiformes; family Clupeidae; genus Sardinella; species Sardinella longiceps. The sequence continues at coordinate 691 of JAODXP020004132.1, forward strand.
CTAATAGGGAGTGCCATGGCTCGCCGTAAATGGGCTCTGGTAAAACTATTCCAACTGTCAGTCATCCTCAACCTTGACCCCCGCCAACTCTTTCCTCTGTCCACAACCGTTTCAAAATAAAAGTCCTCACTATAGTAACTGTTGTTAAATGATTTTACTATTTATATTCAACCATTCAAACTGTCAGTTGCCATCAACTTTTACCCTTGCCAACTGTGTCCTCTGTCCACAACTGTTTGCATTTTCATGCACTCGTAATTTCTCTGAAATTACATTCTCTAGTTTATCCCTTGGTACTTTTTGTTGCACCATTCTTACCTGCTAATTACCCAGTACTTCACAGGCTGTAAATTAAAGAGCTACCAGACCTTGATTTCAAGTTACGTAAAGTGTTGTGTTTTGGTATATTTCTGGCCTCTAGTGGCCGCCAAATTTACTGTTGCTCTTTGTCTTTTTTCCATGTGCTCCTGGTGTTTTTGTTTGGTATTTTTCCATGTGGTCCTTAAATCCATCCCTCATTTTGTAGTCCCACCATCATGGAAATATCTGCCTTCAGAGTGAGACCATATCCCTCTGCTACCTCCGCTATTCCACGATAATGACCACCTCACAGACTGTTATCCCTTACTTAACACATTCCTTACAAGTCACTAATACAGACAGTATTTAGGTATGTAGAAGTGGTTGACATGGAACAAAATGTTAGCATCCCTTTATTTGTAGTTGTAGTCATTTAGTTATTCATTACACATTAGGCTACCTACCTGGTCCTTACCCCATGCTCTCTGAGTTGTAATTTACTGTGTTATCTTGTAACTCTTTTTGCTGTTCTTCTTGTCACTCTGACGATTTTTTGTTTAACTTATACACAGGATCTTTCTAAGTGGAAAAATCGACGGAAGAGTGTGAATTCTGATATTGTGAGGAAGAAAGAGGAAAGAGAGAAGATTGAGTTGATTACCAGTGGTGGAGAAATTGACACATCCACAACATTTACAAAGAGGTAGGATTTTGAGTTAAAGCCAGCTCATGTGGGAGCATGGAAATTTGGCAATTGTTCATTCTAGATTGACTACAAAGATTAATCTAGAAAGCTGTTATTTGACAAAATGTACAGTAATTACAGTATAGCCAGTCAGATAGATGCTGTGTCTGTACCATCGGGTTAGATTTTCAGCGACCAGATATCACATGAACATCACATAAAACTGCACAATCTGACATTTCCAATAGTCCTAGCCATGCTACTTTGAATTTCTGTGAAGACCTCACAAGATAATTAGCATTGAATTTATAACAAAATAGTCTTACTAATTTTGTGCTAGTCACACCTCTGCATCCATATCATACCCATTTTCTTCTGTGTGAAATTTCAAGATTTCCAAAGTCAAACTGTATCAAAACTAGAAGAGCGCAGACCTTCGCCAAGGCAATGTGGTCACAGAATACAAAGAAATATAAGCAGCAAAAGCCAGTCCTCCCACTTGCAACCTGCCCCCCCCCCATTCTCCCCCTTCCCCCACTTCACCCCTCTTGACACTAAATTGCAAGCATATGCATGCATTTCCAGTGATCACCAACTGGCGGCGCTATGGACAGATGTTATCAGGACAGGGTCCTGAGTCCATATACTAAGTTGTGTGATGATACGTCAAACCGTTGCAGAGATATGATGTTTGACCACCAGGAGTGCTCGACAGTTTAACATATTTTTTTTCTACGTAGTCACGACCGGGTCGTCAGTCCATAAACCAAATTTGGTTACATTAGGTCAAAGCGTAGCCGAAATATAATGTTTGACCACTAGGAGTGCTAGAGAGTGTAACATAATTTTTTTTCCTGGTCAGGACCTGGTGAAGAGTCCATATAGCTAGTTTGAATGTGATGCATCAAACCACGGCCGAGATACGAGGTCACTTCCTGTTTGGCGACTTCGCCGTCAAATTTCATTGGCCTTAGAAGCCGAGCATTAGGACTTTCGAACAAAACAATGAAAAAGTTTTGTGTACCAAGTTTCGTGTGATTCAGACAAAGTATGGGACAGCTGAAATGTTGTCTTGACAGCTGCCTTGTCCCAACACAGACATGATCATCCAAATCCGTGCAGTACTTTTCGAGTTATGTTGTACACAGACAGACAGACACCCCCCCCCCCATACACACACACACACACACACAGACAGACTCACACACGTCAACAGAATCTTGCTGTCTGTTTAACATGGTGTATAAACTGCATTGTCCGTACCAGAACAATGAAACAAGTGGCAGTGCAGAAGTGCATTCCGGCCCAATTCAAGCACTGAGTATAATGTATATCAGGGTTATTCAATTAGTTTTTCCTCTCAAGCCATATTTCAAAATCAAGAACTTCAGCGGGACCGCACATTTGCAGCTGCCAGTAACAACATTTCAAGTCTGCACAAACTCCATGATGGATTAAATAGCTGATTTTCGTGGGCCAGGGTTGAGAGAGACATATTTTTCACAACTAGGCTAGCTGAAGTGATATTGCACAATGTGCATGTTATGGTGACTAAGGATGCTCTAGTAACCCAGTGGGCATTTTGACGTATTTTGACGTTTAGAATTCATCAAGATTTTGACTCCAAATGAAATATACATTATTTCATGAAGATGTTAACATCATAAGTTAAGGCATGTTAAGAGGTCTCACAAGGGTTTGTTAAAAAATCCAATTACTGATTTTTAAGCTTCAATTGTCATTAAATTGACATCAATTTGATGTCCTGAACCAAAGCATCTTCTTGATATTAAAATTATATAAAATTCATGTCCAGAAATTTGCTGTCAATGTCAATTTAACGTTTATGATTTATCAAGATTTTGACTCCATATTAAATATTTACATTTTCAATAGGTTTTTAACATCTCAAGTTATTGTCTGTAAAGAGGTTTCATTACAACATCAGTCACTGTCCTATTAAGCATAAGGTCAATACATTTTATATTAGAATAACATTATTTTGATGTCCTACATAAAGCTTCATATCGATATCACGCTGATATCAAATGATTTCCAGGAATTTGTAGTACACATCCATATGATGTTTAGTATTGATCAAGATTTTGGCTCCATCCTAAATATCTATAATTTCATTAGGATCTCAAAGTCACCAGTTGTGGCCTGTAAAGAGGTTGCATTACGACATCCAGTCACTGTTCTATTAAGCCTAAGGTCAATAATGTGGACATTAAAATAATATCAAATTGATGTCAGTAACAAAGCATCATATCGATATCTAAATGTTATCAAAATTATGTCAATGGATTTGTATTCAACATCATATTGATATTTAGGATTTATCAACATTTTGACTCCATATGAAATATCTACAATTTCATTAGGATTTTAACATCACATCTATAAAAAAGGTTTCAAAACAACATACTGCCCCTCCTCTATTAAGCATAAGGTCAATAGAGCTGACATGGAAATTGTATCAAATTGATGTCCTTAACAAAGCATCATATCAATATCTAAATGACATGAAAATGATGTCCAGTGAATTGTAGTCAAAGTCAATTTGACATTTAGGGTTTATCAATATTTTGATTCCATGTTAAATATCTAGGATTAGGATTTTACCATTACAACATCCAGTCATTGCTCTAATAAGCATAAGGTCAATAAGGCTGACAATAAAATGTTGTCAAATAAATGTCCCAAACAAAGCATCATATCGATATCAAACTGACATTAAAAGGATATCCAGTTTGATGTTTAGTAAACAAGATTTTGACTCCATGCTAAATATCTAGAAGGAAAAAAAACTACTTTTGAAAGCCTACAACTCCTAGAATGCACTCCACACTCCCCTTCCCCTTGCCAATCCCTAGCCCACCTCCAGTTCCAGAGTGTCAGGTTTTGTGAAATTGCTAACTCTTAGAGCCCTATCCACACAAAATGTGTGCAAAACACGCCCCTTCTTCTCTAGCCCCGCCTACGCGTTGTGCACACACCGTAGGTGAGAGCCGTCAGAGCCATACACTTGACTTTGAAATTTGCTATTCATATCAATATTTTGAATTGTCACTGACCTCTTTCATGTCAACTTGAGTTTCAGTTTGAAACTAATTTTAATATGAATTGATTGTTGTCAAATTAATATTGGCAGTCTCAACCAATATTGGCATCAGTAGAATAATGTCAAATTGACTTTCATTTTAATCCAAATATTGGCATTGAAAGATGTCCTGATTTTGATATCAATCCAACAATAATAATAAATAATAATAATAAAATGATGTAAAATTGATGTTGACATTTTAACATCAACTTGACTTTCACTTTTCACCTAATTTTGACATAAGACGTTGACACAATTTTGAGATAAGTGCAATGATGTCAAATTGATTTAGTCTGGCGACCTACCTTTTGCATTTCTCGTAGCGGAAGCATCGTTTACGATTGTCCAGAGCCGTTTATTGGGCGCTACGAATGTCTAATATAGTGTCTGTACATACCTCGGAGCCAATACCAGAGCCACCATGTGACGTAAAATGCAATCGAGGGCCGTACAAATCCCTTTTTGTTCTGCGAATGGATACCGAAAGTAAGCGAGAAAAACGCCCATGGTCACCATGCTGCTTTGCAGGGTGAAATGAAATGAGCGCGCAAAGGAGCATGGGAACTCCCAGGCTATGGATGTGTCAGAGGTGTTCACCAATCAGCATGTAGGTGTATTGGAACCTCTGAGATTTAAAGCACTAGTGCTAAATATAACATAAATTCATGTTGCGTTGGATTATCCTCTGGCGACAGCAAAAGCAGTGGTAATATTATCATTTTGTAGTATTCCTATCAATGATGCATTTAAAGGTGCCATGCCACACCACTACAGGGTATTTAAATTGTTCTTTGAGGTCTACAAATAGGGTATGCAACTTCACTTGGACTGAGAACGGTCCAAGGAGACCGTAATGAGATTGTTTGCTGCCTGTAGGAATAGCCTTCGAAAATTTCATGCGGTTCTTCCGGGGTTTTTTCCACTGTGAGAAAGAGTAAGAGTAAGAGAGCAAGAGTAGCCGACTGTAAGCCTACATCCACAGTCAGATTACACTTACCAAGACTGTTGAATTTGCCAAGTTGACAAGTTCTTCCCAAAATGTACAGGACACTGAATAAAAGATGGACTAGCAGCTAAATGAGTTAGCAGTTTGCTAAACTCATACCCAAAGCTAAACTCACTAACATCTTGATATTCAGTTAAAACTAAAAATAGTTGCCTGTTACTATTTCATGGATATTCCTTCTTTTTCGCGAGTATTTCAAGGGGCGGGCTTTAGTCAAATACAGGAGAGCATGGATTGGACAATAATTGTCCTCAGTCAGCCAATGGCTGTAACTTGGTCTATACTATGTAGCATTGACCATGGATTCAAATTTACCTAATTTCTCCACATATTTCTTTTAATCGGCTATTGCCGATAGCGAAGACAGTGTTACATTTTCACATGCACCGTAACTCGAGGTCATATAGACCTATTCTATACCAAAAGCAACAGGTAAAAACGGCTTTGTGTGGCAGGTCACCTTTAAACTACTGAGGTTGTTGTCCAGGGGTGCGTTTCCCGTACAACGATGAACGTTAGCATTCTACCATCAAAGTACGATGTTCGTGGGAACTAGGTAGGTGCTCAGCTATGGGTGTTTCCCAAAAAACGCCTACCAACATGGTAGGCTACTATGTAAGTTTCTACCATGTTGGTATGTACCACCATAGTTCCTACGGCTACGACCATGTTTGCAGATGTTTTCGGAAGTGTTCGGAGACAATTCGGGCGCATTCGCGGTAGGAAGCATGCCAGTCCCGTTTATACATTTATGTTGATATAGTCAGTTAATAACGGCGGTTACATGAACCTGTGATCAATATAAGATTCAATCAAGTCATATGCCAAAAGTGGTCTAGTTTATCTTCACCTTCGAGTGAAAATACAAGAAATAATAACGACAGGAAATTATATTGGCAAGTAGTGTAATTAGATGTGAGCAACCTTCCTCTACGTGCAGCAGGTGGCCTAGTGGGTTAAGCGCACAGCTTTGACTCACATTCATTAGAACAGTCGAAGGTTCAATGCCAGGTGATTGTTACAGAATATCTTCTTACTCTGTGTCTAAATTATTATATTTAAAACAATACAAGACAAATAAACTGAAATTATTATCCATTTGCTTGGGCATATTTTACGCATTAGTGCCTATAACAATTCGCCTGTCCTCGCTTGTTCCATGCAATATTATCTTTGCATTTGAACGTCTACCGATTGATAACACTCACATTAACAACGAAACCATCTAATTTCCTAATTGAATAGGCCTGCCATTACACCTGTTATCACCAATAATCACCACCTGGAAACTTTCTCCAAATGAAAATTCTTCCTAAATAATAAAGGAGAGGACAACAGAAACAAATCCCACACACGTTGACAGGTGGTTTGAACTCGCAGGAATCACCATTATATGCCTCAAAGGCGCACTGGCTTATCCATTTACGCCACCAGTCATCTCAATACACTTTTTATCTCTTGCCTAATTTAAATCATGAAAATACTCAAGGAGACTAACGTGGCCTATAATATTAATAATTAACAGGAAAACACATTGTCAGTATATAACCAAGTCTTACTCATCATTGAAGTGTTTTTAATCAACAATTTCGTTGTCTCCAAATTTACCCAACTATGGTATGTTCAACGCCCTCTGTTGACTACAGTGTTGTAGTAAGATACTAACTTGTTACGGGAGGTGAAGAGCTCTCGTAGGTACGGATCAAGTTACGATGTTGTTTACGATATAGCGCAGGAACCATGATTTCGAGAAACAAGGACATAGTAGCTACGTACATCGTAACATGGAGGTTTCACCTCCATAGTATGGACGAGCATTTTGGGGAACACCTCTCTCGTAGTTTCATGGTTCCCACGATGTTGGTAAGCCCCAGTTAGCCCGTAAATAGCTCGTAAATGTTTGGGAGACGCACCCCAGTTCAGCTCAATTCAATTTCCAATTTTCAATTTCCTTGTTTGACACCACGAGCAGAATAGCCCTTCCATTGTTGCTGCACTGACGTGACACAACAGTGTGTTCAGCCCAACATTGTTTACGTTACGGCACTTTTGAATACGGCCCAGGGGTGCGTCTCCCAAACATCTTACTACAACACTGTAGTCAACAGAGGGCGTTGAACATACCATAGTTGGGTAAATTTGGAGACAACGAAATTGTTGATTAAAAACACTTCAATGATGAGTAAGACTTGGTTATATACTGACAATGTGATTTCCTGTTAATTATTAATATTATAGGCCACGTTAGTCTCCTTGAGTATTTTCATGATTTAAATTAGGCAAGAGATAAAAAGTGTATTGAGATGACTGGTGGCGTAAATGGATAAGCCAGTGCGCCTTTGAGGCGTATAATGGTGATTCCTGCGAGTTCAAACCACCTGTCAACGTGTGTGGGATTTGTTTCTGTTGTCCTCTCCTTTATTATTTAGGAAGAATTTTCATTTGGAGAAAGTTTCCAGGTGGTGATTATTGGTGATAACAGGTGTAATGGCAGGCCTATTCAATTAGGAAATTAGATGGTTTCGTTGTTAATGTGAGTGTTATCAATCGGTAGACGTTCAAATGCAAAGATAATATTGCATGGAACAAGCGAGGACAGGCGAATTGTTATATGGCACTAATGCGTAAAATATGCCCAAGCAAATGGATAATAATTTCAGTTTATTTGTCTTGTATTGTTTTAAATATAATAATTTAGACACAGAGTAAGAAGATATTCTGTAACAATCACCTGGCATTGAACCTTCGACTGTTCTAATGAATGTGAGTCAAAGCTGTGCGCTTAACACACTAGGCCACCTGCTGCACGTAGAGGAAGGTTGCTCACATCTAATTACACTACTTGCCAATATAATTTCCTGTCGTTATTATTTCTTGTATTTTCACTCGGTGAAGATAAACTAGACCACTTTTGGCATATGACTTGATTGAATCTTATATTGATCACAGGTTCATGTAACCGCCGTTATTAACTGACTATATCAACATAAATGTATAAACGGGACTGGCATGCTTCCTACCGCGAATGCGCCCGAATTGTCTCCGAACACTTCCGAAAACATCTGCAAACATGGTCGTAGTCGTAGAAACTATGGTGGTACATACCAACATGGTAGAAACTTACATAGTGGCCTACCATGTTGGTAGGCGTTTTTTGGGAAACACCCATAGCTGAGCACCTACCTAGTTCCCACGAACATCGTACTTTGATGGTAGAATGCTAACGTTCATCGTTGTACGGGAAACGCACCCCAGGTTAACACAGAACAAGAGACAATAATGAAATGAACAAGTAACACAGGTGCACAGGTGAGGGGCGGAGACACAGGAGACAAGAAAGCACAGGACTAGGAACTAAACAGGGCCGAATTCAGCAGACGTAACATTTCGTGACATAGCATAACAGTTCCCATTCATCCTCAGTTGAGCGAATACACCATATCCAAACGGAAACGTTGTAACGTTATGAACAACGCCAAAGGTAACACAAGATCACATTACAAGGAACTAGCGACAGGAAAGGTCACATGACAAACCAGGAAGAACACAGGCACAACAAAACCAGAGAACCAGGGGTGCGTCCCCCAAAAGCATAGTTGCTAACTAAGTTAGCTTGTTAGTTAGTTTGGAATATGTTTCTGGGGTGCGTCTCCCAAACATTTACGAGCTATTTACGGGCTAACTGGGGCTTACCAACATCGTGGGAACCATGAAACTACGAGAGAAGTGTTCCCCAAAATGCTCGTCCATACTATGGAGGTGAAACCTCCATGTTACGATGTACGTAGCTACTATGTCCTTGTTTCTCGAAATCATGGTTCCTGCGCTATATCGTAAACAACATCGTAACTTGATCCGTACCTACGAGAGCTCTTCACCTCCCGTAACAAGTTAGTATCTTACTACAACACTGTAGTCAACAGAGGGCGTTGAACATACCATAGTTGGGTAAATTTGGAGACAACGAAATTGTTGATTAAAAACACTTCAATGATGAGTAAGACTTGGTTATATACTGACAATGTGATTTCCTGTTAATTATTAATATTATAGGCCACGTTAGTCTCCTTGAGTATTTTCATGATTTAAATTAGGCAAGAGATATAGTGTGTATTGAGATGACTAGTGGCGTAAATGGATAAGCCAGTGCGCCTTTAAGGCGTATAACGGTGATTCCTGCGAGTTCAAAACCACCTGTCAACGTGTGTGGGATTTGTTTCTGTTGTCCTGTCCTTTATTATTTAGGAAGAATTTTCATTTGGAGAAAGTTTCCAGGTGGTGATTATTGGTGATAACAGGTGTAATGGCAGGCCTATTCAATTAGGAAATTAGATGGTTTCGTTGTTAATGTGAGTGTTATCAATCGGTAGACGTTCAAATGCAAAGATAATATTGCATGGAACAAGCGGGGACAGGCGAATTGTTATAGCCTAGGCACTAATGCGTAAAATATGCCCAAGCAAATGGATAATAATTTCAGTTTATTTGTCTTGTATTGTTTTAAATATAATAATTTAGACACGGAGTAAGAAGATATTCTATAACAATCACCTGGCATTGAACCTCCGACTGCTCTAATGAATGTGAGTCAAAGCTGTGCGCTTAACCCACTAGGCCACCTGCTGCACGTAGAGGAAGGTTGCTCACATCTAATTAGACTACTTGCCAATATAATTTCCTGTCGTTATTATTTCTTGTATTTTCACTCGAAGGTGAAGATAAACTAGACCTCTTTTGGCATATGACTTAATTGAATCTTATATTGATCACAGGTTCATGTAACCGCCGTTATTAACTGACTATATCAACATAAATGTATAAACGGGACTGGCATGCTTCCTACCGCGAATGCGCCCGAATTGTCTCCGAACACTTCCGAAAACATCTGCAAACATGGTCGTAGCCGTAGGAACTATGGTGGTACATACCAACATGGTAGAAACTTACATAGTAGTCTACCATGTTGGTAGGCGTTTTTTGGGAAACACCCATAGCTGAGCACCTACCTAGTTCCCACGAACATCGTACTTTGATGGTAGAATGCTAACATCCATCGTTGTACGGGAAACGCACCCCTGTTTCCCAACGCCATCGGCCAGACTAACGAGCTTCCTTTGTTGACAATATAACTAACTATGGTGATAACGTTGTTAGTCAAAGCATAGTTAGTTCGTCACTGATGTCCCCCAAAAGCATAGTCCGGACTAAGCTTAGCATCTTGTTAGTAAAACTTGTTAGTTCAAGCTGACACTCCAACGTGTAAGTTAAAGCCAAAGAAGCTTAGTTATATGGCCACGTGATGTCTTCTTTGGCTGTTTTGGGGTGAAATACTGCTGATGTGACACCACTTGATGCATTACCCCCACCTACAGCGTGAATTAATTATCACAGTTTGAATGACCTCAGTTTGACTCATACAAATGAGTTTAACTGACGAGAGAATACATGTTGTAAAATGCATGTTGTCAAAACAATTGGTCTTCTTGACTGGCAGAAACTTCAAATTACAACTTTGATGCAATTAAATCATTATATTACGATTCCTAATTTAAAATCAAGCCGTCATTGCAGCACTGCCGGCTGGATTCGAACTTGAACTGACAAAACAGGTAACATATCCACCTGCAGGTGACAGCCTTAACAAGGTGTGGTCAAATCATACATATAAATATACGTTTTTAGAATGTATTAACAAATAATGGTCTGTAGTTGCTCAATAAATACTACTATTAGCCTATGGCCAAATAGCCCATGCTTAACTTTCTAAAATAACTGGGAAGCTTGTATTGGCATCATTGTATTGCCAAATAGCACGTCCTCCCCCAAGCCCATGCTTTATTTGTGAACATATTCCAACACAAACTCATTGAAATTGCTCCTTTTCTAAAACTCGATGCAAATAGGACAGGCAGTGAACATTATCCACAACTGTAACTGCGGTTATCCACAACCGCTCAGCGTTAACGCTCACATCAGCCAGTCAGAAGCGTGAATCTTTTGACGCTGTGTTTTGATAGGACAACGCTGGCTGCCACTGGCACGTCATCCGGCAAAAGTTTCAACACTCTGTAGCCAGCGTTGTCCTATCAAAACACAGCGTCAAAAGATTCACGCTTGTGACTGGCTGATGTGAGCGTTAACGCCGAGCGTTGCCGTCGGCCTGCCGCCCCGTCCCACATAAGGTAACATTGGCGATATCCCATGATCCTAATCGCAGCGAATGCCTACGAACTCTCCGGGGACTTCCAAAAACATCTGCAAAGGACATAGTTTGGACTAACGTCTTCCCTACTAACCAACTTCTTACTATGGAGGTACTTACTTTGTTATCTCGTTTTGGGACACGCGGGAATAAGTTCAGTCGCTAGCTTGAACTAACATAGTAAGATCTTCGTTAAATGCTACGTTCGTTAGTTTTTTGGGAAACGCACTCCAGAGCCCGGTTACATTCTCAGTCCACAAATAACATGTTTAGGATTTTTTGTTAATTTGTAAAATCCCTTCCAAAGTGTCTGTCCCGTGACACAGCAAGTCATTCCCTATGGCCACTCACCAGAATAGAGTAGCAGAATGCTCGTCAGTCAGGGGTAAAAACCATGGAGGTATTAATAAACCTGGAGAAATATACTAAGTCCCGCCTCCCATTCATTCCAATGTGAAATGCTAGGCTAGTGAATTCATCCAAAATTGAACATAATTTTCAGTTGTCAAGATGGCGTTTCATGGAGTTCACTTCCGACTCCATTTCATTAGGCCAGAGAACTTTTAATAGGGGAGAATTAGCACTCTGGTGGTATTGCGCCCAGATGGCGCGCGCGAGTCAGTGAAGAATGAATTGGGTTCTATGCAGCTGCACCCTCAAATGCTGCTTTTCTTTAGATACAATTTTTTCTTGAATAAATGCATTCATGCATGCGGTTCAGAGTAATTTGACTTAATTCTCAGTCCACACATAATGTTTTTAGCATTTTTTGTTCATTTGTAAAATCCTTTCCAAAGTGTCTTGTCATGTGACACAGCAAGTCTTTCCCTATGGCCATTCACCAGAATAGAGTAGCAGAATGCTAGTGAGTCAGGGGAAAAAACTGCTCACAGATGAAAAACGTAATGGTCATATGTGTTAAATATATTTCATTTTGATTGAAATCCATGTCAAAGTTGCTTAAAATAAAATGCAATCTGTGATATGTTGTCCCTTTAGCCCTATACCTCATAGGTGCCCATTGATTTTCCACTCAGTTTCCACTGACTCGCGATCGCCCCCCTAGCGGATTTGCAATTAGAATTGCAGGTTGAATGGCGTTAATAGGAGTGTCATGGCTCGCCGTAAACGGGCTCTGATTAGGCCAATGAGAGCCCATGTTACTAATGGAGATGAGCTACAGACGGCAAGTCTGGGAACACCCACAAAGGTTTGTGCACAGGGAGCTCGTTAACATCAGCTGAAAGTGTAGCATTAACCAATCAGCATATGGCAAATGGAGTCGGACATGATGTAATTTCTGGAAAATGGCGACGAGGAAGTGCAATGCTAATTGGCAAAGCTAACCGGCCAAATCCTGACCCCCTGGGTAAAAACTGCTCACAGAATGAGAAACGTAATGGACATACATGTATGTATTGATAAATTTCATTTTTGACTGAAAATCCATGTCCAAGTTGCTAAAATTAAAATGTAATATTTTGTCCCTAAATATGTGAAAATTATACATTTAGCCTTATTAGTCCAGGCAAAGATTTTTTTTTTTTTCAGCTTGGATCATTTCTATGAGATGTCCAGAACAACATACTAAAAGTCCCAAGAAATCCTAGTTGAGAAAATGTAAAAATAGAGGAGGAAAGTAAATTTCCCATTGAAATACATGGGATTCGGGTGGATTTTGGAGGAAAATATACACTACTAGTACATTTTGGCCTGAAGCATGAAGGGGAAACTACTTTCACCATATGTGTCATACATTTTCTGAAACAAACACCCTCAGGATATTCTATAACATGGTATGGTTTGATATTGAGGTATGCCCCACCCTCCTCGTTACCATCTATCTATCCCTGCGTTTGATTGTCCTCGTCAAGTCGTATCGGAGCTCAAATTGTCACGTGACTTTTCACTTCAAGCGTTTTATTATGCAAACTCGTCTGAAGAGGAAAAGCACTGATAAGTGAAAACAATGTTCAGGTCAATGTTCACGTCATTGTTTGTTTTCTGTTAGCAACCCTAGGCTACATTTAGGACACTTATTTGATACAAGTCCGTGTTCAACATTGGCCTCACTACAACACTGACTCCCACATCCATAGGTAGTTATATGGATGCCGTGTTAATATGAGTGATTGAAATAGTTATTTAAACCACTAAAACAGTCCAAACACAATGAAAACAGCAAGTGACACAGGCCGCAGCGGGCGGCAGCCGTCTTGGATTCGTCATTGGATTCTCATCGGAGGCGTTGCTCAGGCTAGTCTGTGATTTACGAGGAAACGAGACGAGTTAATGACGAAAAGGGGCGTGGTACACGTCCGTAACCTTAAAACCACTCCCCCTTTCACCCTGCTGGTCTCGCGGCAGTATGTTTTCTATAGCCTACCGCTCTGACGGTGAACAGGGAAACAAAATTACGATGACCCACGCAGTGTTTCACAGTTCAAGAATTTACGATGATCCAGCAAGATGACTGTCGATCTCACAACATCATGCAAACACACGCAAACCCACATTGGTAAGAACAGGGTGCGATTTATGAAAAAATCAGAGGGGGGGATGATTCTGAAACGGTATTTCGTTGGTGACGTCACTACTAGACACTAAAATGACCCCCCCACCAAAAAAAAAAAAAAAAAAATCCGCTATTTGTATCTGGGTTACAGCGCAGTGTCTGATGCTTCCTGAAGCTGGGTAGGCTCTACTGCAGTTCCTGTGACTGCTGCGTGTAGAGCGCAACATTTTTCACAAAACTTAGAAACTCTCTCGTTCAGACTTAACTCTCCTGCTGCTTACTGTGTGTTAAATAGTTAAATAAAGTGCTGCAGATTACATTGTTTAATGTTGCCAAAAATAGCCAAATTACTTTGATATCTCAGAGATGTGTTGACCCAAGTCATTCGTTGATCCGACGGTATGCGTGGTATAGGGCGCTGGAGACGGTAACCTAAACAATTTGGTTTTTCCAAATGTGAGGAAAGCCAGGGCATTGAGCATAAAAAATAGCCAATGCAAATAGGACCAGCTAGGCCTTCCTTGGGTATTGTTGAAGCATTTTGCCTAGATTATGCCATTTCTTGGTCATTTTCCACTACTGGCTGAATGATCTAAAAAAAATTGTCATCCCCCGTGATTCAGAAGGATATTTTGCCTGATACATTGACAGTACACGCATTTCATATCAAACTTAAATTATGCTTATGACAAACTTTGCACAAAGTTGTTCAAGCAATGTAATAACATCATGAAGTTTCCTTTCGTTTTCCAAGCTTTAGTCTTTTCAGTGAGAAAAAACACCTGCGCATAGGCTGAAGTTCGCGGCAAAGTTCGCCAGTTGTCACGCACGCAATTCAGGATGCATTTTTTTACATTTTATAATTCGCTTGTTTATGCGCGCTAGATGTTCTTTGGTCACATTACATGGCTTGCATACTGTCATGAGATATCAAGGGGGGACAAATGTTATCCTCACCGGAGATAAAATTATTCAAGCAGAGGCAGGGATACCAAAACCAGAAGTGGGGATTTCTGAGCCATCCCCCCCAACAAATCACACCCTGGGTAAGAAGTAGAAGCACGTCTTTCAACATGCAGTTCAAAACATGCTTTTGCCTAAGTGGATACCTAGCGACAGGCTTGTTTGTTAAACAAGCCATTTAAAGGTTGGTTAGTCTGCTTTCATTCAATGCAACAGCAAAACACATGGGTAGGAAACATGTCAAAACGAAAATCTATGTTGGAAAGATGTGCTTATCTATTTCAAACCACATTGCAACTTCAACTTTCACTATAGAAACACGTCTTTCAACATGCAGTTCAAAACATGCTTTTGCCTAAGTGGATACCTAGCGACAGGTTTGTTTGTTAAACAAGCCATTTGCAACTTCAACTCTCACTATGGGCCAAAAATGTCTCCATGCAGGCTAACGTTACTGCACTGGATATAGGCAATGTCACAGTCTCTGATTCACCTGCATACATGTAGGCTGAAATGGACATCACATATCTGGGAAACGTGTTTACATGGGCAATGCACTAGTATATCCCAAAATTTAAAAAAATCATCATTTTCAAAATGGGCAATTTTTGGTGACATTAGGCCAGCGGCGTGTAGGGAAAACATATTAGACCCCATAAACCATATATTTTCTGAAAGCTTATATGCCCAGGGTTTCAGCCAAAAACATTTTCTCACATCCCACCCACCTCCTTATTTTAAGGTTTATGCCTATTTTTGGGGAAAATTAAAACATATGTGCATTTCTTGAACAAACGTGCCTATGGAATGTATTAGAAAGTAATAAACCTTGAAAAGTGATATGTTTCTTGAAAGCAGGGGCTTCAGGATCTCAGTAAACATAAATTTAGATAGGTTCCACCACCCTCCTCCCATTGATACCCATTTATAGATCAGCTGGTATTGCTGATTTGGGTGTATAGCCAATGCATTTGGACCTGAGGTATTAAGAGAAAACTAATCTAGCCCTTATGCTATACCTTTTCTGAAAGCTTACATCCACAGGGTTTCATATAAATTGAATTGAGACAGGTCCCACTCTCTTCATCTCTTCACTATCCATGTATATGGATGTATTTGGGGCTAATTTGATTAGTGTATAGCCCATTTACATATTAAATTTTTTTAGAAAAACTAGCCCTTTTCAGACCTATTCTGGCTTATATTGGCACACATATCAGATTGACGAGAATTTGACGTATTTCCTCAACTAGGATTTCTTAGTATGTTGTTCTGGACACCTTAAAGAAATTATCTAAGCTGAAAATATTTTTTTTTTTTACAATTACTCCTGTTTTTGGCCCAAAAATGGGCTATTTTGCCTGGACTATTATAGGTGCCCATTGATTTTCCATGTGACCGCCCCTTAATGGAACCGCAATTGGAATTGCAGGTTGAATGGCGTTAATAGGGAGTGCTCCGGCTCGCCGTAAACACGCTGTGACAAAACCAAGTACACAGAAAATACACAGGGGGCGTAGACAAGGGGGTCAAGAGCCTGCAGATTAGTAGAGGCACGTTAGCATTAGCCATTTTCGTGTATGGCATCCTACCTGTGAACCAGGCAGCGCATGCACGAGCGTCATGTTGGGCACGGGCACATGCACATACAAGTTGGTGGGTGGCTACATGTCACAAGACAAGACATAGGAGACAAGTAGGTTGATTTGGTCATTTTAGTGAATAATGCTGTCTTGCAATTGAATGTCACAAAGCTAGTTTGAACAAAGATGATTCTCAGAGTGGATCACCCTTACAGCTTGGCCCTGTTGACAAATGGATTTAGTAGAAGTCCATGAAGTCAATCATTTAACACTCTGACACAGGAGCGTGATGTCGATCACCCTCACAGGTTGGCCTTGTTGACAAAAGGATTGAAGTTATTGAAGTCCATGACTCTAGCATTACTCCTGATAATATTCCAATGCAGGAGCATGATGTGGATCACCCTTACGGACTACACATGGAAATTTATCCTGAAGATTAATTTAAAAATTAATAACTTTATTATCTTCTCTCATCTTAGGCTGTGTTTACACTGCAGATCAGATATGCCCAATTCTGATTTTCTGCTTACATCCAATTTTTTTGATTGCATGTTTACATCTTTTTTCAAAAGTGCCCAAATCTGATGTGCATGTTTACACTTGGAAGTTCTGAAACTCCCCGCATGCGTAGAGGGCATGTCCTCCTTGACCAGGGGACTCTCAAAAGCCTTTAAATGAATTGCGATATCAGTGTGTCATTGCGTATGTTTATTTTCATCATAATGATGATGACTTAGTAGCCTAGGAGCCTGCCGTATTTTTATAGTGGCTCACGGACGCCCGCAAGTGATGTAAAAATCTCCTGTGAGTGGAGGGAAATGATATGCCTTGCGCTATCGTGCAAAATTCTTCTGATAGTGAAATTAGAAGTGCAAGTGAGAGGTGCACTCTTGACACATCACTGTCAAAACGCAGAAGATGAACGTCTATCTGACGAATATTATTCTGGTTGTTACTCATGGAGTGGAGGCGATATAAATGAACAAGGGAATTAAACAAAACGCATTTCTACCCCATTCTACTCCTATTCCCAAATGGATAATGTTAGGCCTATTTCCAGAATAGAAAACATACTTTTTGTAAAATGATAAGTCTTAAATTCGTCCTTATTTCCCCCTCCTTTCCCTTGTGGTATGTATGGAGAGTTGTGGGTCTATTCACTTCTTCAAATGAGCACCGTAGGGCAGACAAACTCCGAAGATTAATGACGTATGAGACGCAATGGAAGGAAATATCCGATCTGTCTGTTTAGATTGCCGTCACATCAACACATTTCAGATATCTGATTTATGACCACATCTGAAAGAGGCCTGGTTCCTATCTGGACAAATCAGATTCCATGTGACTTCTTTGTGTTTACACTGTCGTCAAACAAATCGGAATTGTGCCACATGGGGGTAAAAAATCGGATTTGAACTGTCAGTGTAAACACAGCCTTAGGGACCACAACAAGGTCAGTTCTGGCACAGGCCCCTGTCTACAATCACGTAAGGTTGGTCTCTAATGTGTAAATGTTTTTCTGTCATCTCCTTACAGAGAGAGAGAACATAAGGGCCAGGTCGACAAAGGTTTAAGACGCTTGTTGTCATCTGATGAAATAAAGCCTATGTCAAGGACCAATCTACCAGTCTTCAGAAACACAGCCAATGATGTATTAGCCCAAGACACTCCAATTTCCCACTCTGAGCCAGCCAAAGAAGCGTTTTCATCCAGCTCTTCCACACTGGAATCAGAACCAGCTACTCTTTCCTCACTACTCTCTCAAAGCTCAGTTAGCTTGCCAATGCAGTCCAGTAGCACAACTCTCAAAGAACAAGACTATAGCAGTTTCAACAGCGACATACCCAATTTAGATATTACATCTATTCCAAGCAAGCCCAAAGGAGGTATGGAGAATCCAAGGTCAAACAACGGTTCAGAACAGCCCAGTAGCCAGAAGAGAGCAGCAGAAGATCCAAATTTAGCATTACCAAAGTCCCTACCCACAAATTCTCAAAGATTAGAAAGTGCACGACTAACATCTGTGGTAACTCCTCGTCCATACGGAACTTCATCTCCGAGACTCAGTTCTATATTTAGGAAATCTACTGTAAGTAATCTGTTTTGTATTTAATAATTTACTCTCTTTTCTATACTATTGTCCGTATTAGTAGAGTTTCACATTTTCTCTCTATGTACAGTATCTAACAGAG
The DNA here is from genome assembly GCA_027497455.2 of Sardinella longiceps. Classification (NCBI taxonomy): domain Eukaryota; kingdom Metazoa; phylum Chordata; class Actinopteri; order Clupeiformes; family Clupeidae; genus Sardinella; species Sardinella longiceps. Next base: position 19,246 of record JAODXP020004132.1, read on the forward strand.
TATATGGACATGGTAGCTGTTGTTTTTATGTCATTACGGTATTACTTTGGCATACTTTAGGTAGGCCTACACAAAAGCCTTAATCAGACCTAACATACCCTTAGCCTTTTTAAGAGTGATGGATAATGGCCACAGTTGTCAGTCAAGAGGTTCATCAGTAAAACTGTTTTGGCTTCACAAAAGACTTGATTCTTAAAGGTGACAGATAATTACGAAAACAATGCAAGCCAGGTTAAAGATGTGATGTTGTTCTGCTCATTAGGAGGTGAAAATGCTGGACCAGGACAGCTCTGGTGTCAGGGCAGGTACTCATGTGCCCTATTTGAACCAACCACCAATTCCAAGTGAGGAGAAACAACAGGAGGAGAAGGAGAGGAGAAACCCACAAGGAGATTATAATCATTATGTAGCAGGAAACCAGGAGAAACAGACAGAGCTGGAGTGTCTTACGGAGTCGAGGAGCAGAAGGAATAAAGTTGATTTGATGAGAACGAGCGAGGGAGATGACAGCACTGTAGAGAGGAAGCATGTAGAAGAGAGGGAAAAATATTGGCTGCCAAAGGAACAGGATGCGGTTTCAGCACATCAAGATGGAAAAGACATGCCTCAACTGCAAGTAGCATGGTTAGACAGTTATATTACAGTATATACCATGAGTGGTAAGACTTTATTTTAAGGATCACATGTTAGCTACTAATACATAGCTAATTCATGGCTGCATTAGTGACTTGTTAGGCATGTGTTAAACAGCATCAATCATTTTGTTCAATTTGTTCGGCATGTATTCACATCTTTCTTATCATGATGAATTAGGCCTTTATTCTTGATATAATCCTAATAATAAGGGCCTTGATTTTGAGTTATTAATAAATAGTAAGTGCCAGAAGAGAACATGTATAACTTCTTAGTATACTGTCTGAATTACTCCCTAATATTGAGAGAAAAGTTGTAGAATATGCAAGCATATGCAATGTGGGCAGTGAAATATAACAATGAGGTTTATATGCTTGCTTATTCTACAACTGTTCTTCCACTATTCTGGGTTTATTCAGACAGGAGGTTATACATTCTCTTATACAATTATTATTGATGTTGCTTAACACATGCTTTACAAGTCACTAATACAGCCATTTATTAGCTATGATTTGGCTAACATGTGCTTCTTAAAATAAAGTGTTACCACATGAGTTACCACATTTTTCATTATTGCCTCAATGCTTTATCTGCATGTAATATGTATTTAAGGTGTGTCTGCACTATTGGCATAAACATCAGGCTGCTTGTGAGGTCGACTCAAAGCAAAGCAAATTATTATCATCTCTTTACAGTGTTAGTCTGGATTTGATCCAATGGAGCTTTTTTTTGCCATTTTTTTAAAAAAAATCCATCAGTGAACAGTGGAAGTGCTTGTGGATGCAGAGCTTGAATGCTGTCAGTCACAAGCTGATTCAGTCTTTTAATTACAAGTTTCTTGTTGTTGTATGTTTTAAATGCACTCCCACTCAATTTGGCCATTATCATATACAGTAGCCAATAACATAATGTTACAGTTTATCAGTAACTTTTTACAGGTAACAAGAGGGTGGTTTTGTGCTAATAAGTTGGTAAAACATGATGACCACTCATTACTCATGAGTGGATAATAGCTCACTAAATACTGAATAACTTCCATGTTATTTCTAAAAACTTAACTACTTAATGGGGGTGACAAGTCAGTAACAGAAAGATAATATTACTTTGTTGTTATAGTGAGATCTGATGGTAAAACTTCATGGCAACCATGAAACATAAGATCCTATGTTAACCCTTAAAGAAAGAGGCTTGAACCATGCAGCCAACAATTTGTATCTGGCCTGATGATGTGTAAGTGACAGATTTAAATTATTTGCAAGATCTACGCAGGCTTAAAAGCAGACAGCTTTAGTTGCCTAAAATGAACTTCGGCATCGTCCAGCTCAGGGCTGGAACCTTCCCCGCCCATTCTGTGTGCATGTTTATCTGTTTCTCCTGCAACAGGTGAACAGGGATGTGCAGGTGTGGTGTATTGTGGCCTGATGGTTTCCTAATGACCTACCTGATAAGCTGCTAAATTTTGTATTAACAGTAGGCATACAGTATGCCCTTATCAAACTACTAATACTACTCTTTGCATTTACTTGTACTTGGAATTATATTTTCGGTATTAAATCTGTTTCATTGTTTCCAGGGCAAAATCAGAGTCCATGCCAAAAAGAAAGGAAGATGAGAAACCCAAAGGTTGGTTAGTTTCATATCTATTACATTTTTTTTATTTTTTTTTTTTTTTATTATTTTGTTAATGCTCAGGAATACATGTTCACACAATTTCATCCATATACTCATTGTTCACATCAATTATTATTGAAATCTTAACAAGAGGTCTTCATGTTAAATTTAAACTAAATAAACAGACTCTAGGCAGCAACACATTTCCATACAAAAGACACAAGAAAGACATACTGTAGAGAGACCATAAAAGAAAGAGAGAGAGAGAGAGAGAAAAAACAAACAAATAACACGATCTGATGGTAATCAAACATGTGCCATTAATATATATTTGAATAAATGTGTGACTTTATCTTTTTCCAAGTAGGAGACATAGGTCTATATACTGAACTGGACATTTCTTCTAGGCTTATCAATTCTTCAAATGTCTGCAACCAAATGAATTCATTTGTGTTATCCATGGTCTTCCAGTTCATAGCAATTAGTCTTTTAGCTGTCATTAAACCAGTGGACACAGTTTTTTTCTTAAAAGGAGGCCAATTCAGGTTATCCATATAATTAAAGATACACAACTTGGGGTCCAAAGGGATATTTTCTTTAACAATGTTCGACAGTCTTGATATAATTTTCCGCCAAAAGTTACACATAATGGGGCATTCCCATATTATGTGGAAATAATCACCTTTTTCCTTATTACAATGCCAACATTTGTCACTTGCATATAATCCCATCAGCATGAGTTTTCTTGGTGTATAATATGTTCTATTAATGATCTTATAATTAATGGCTTTATTGTGTGCAGAATTTGATATTTTATGCATTTTCTGCCATATAGAAACCCATATGTCAGGGTCTATATTTTGTTTTAAGTCCCTCTCCCAAATCTTCTCCAATGACTTAGTAACAAAATGTATACTATTATTTATCATTTTATAGATTTTACTGCCTACATGCTTATTTTGTTTAATAATTTTCATCAAAGTTTCCTCTGTGTTAGACAGTTTTGGGGCACATACACGCTCTCCCAAAAATTGTGTGAAAAGTGATCTTATTTGGAGGTATAACCAAAAGTCTCTATCTGGTAAATCAAACTTGTCTTTTAATTGCTGAAATGACATCAAGGCATCGTCCAAAAACAGATCAGATATTAAGGTGATTCCTTTTTTCTCCCAATCACTTTTATGTAGTGTTTTATTTCCTATGGTAAAATAACTATTCTCCCATAAAGGGATGTTAGGTGAAAAGTGAGGATTAAATTCCACTAAGTTGTGCAATTTCTTTATAATGTCACATGAAAATTTTATAAGAGGATTATCAATATTTCTTAATGTGGTAGTATTAAACCATAGTGACTTGAGGGATATCCGAGGTGTACTTGTGGAAATTATTTGTTGTTCTATATCTTCCCATATTGTTGGTTCTAAATTGTTATAGGCCCATTTCAAAGGATATCTAGCGTTTATAGCAATATGGTATTTTTCTAAGTTTGGAAGGCCCATTCCTCCTTTATCTCTGGCGAGACATAACTTTTTGTACTGATTCTGGCTTTTTTGCCCTGCCATATAAAAGAAGCCAGCTATTACATTTTGAATTCCATGACTTCAACTGATTTGCAGCCAGAGTAACTTGAAATTAATGCGTGCACTGTTTGTGTCTACACTTAGATTTGGTTAAAAACAGGGGGATGACTGAATGGTTTCTGGGGGAAGAAATGAAGAGACGAATGAACACTGAGGTCCGCAGACAAGAGGCTGTCGCAGAGCTGGAGGCTGAGAGGAGAAACATTGTTAATGCAATGAAATATAGAGAACCAGAGAGAGGTAGGCCAAAGACCATGGCTCCCATAATAAGCATTCAGTCCTTCACATCAGCAGAACTCAAATCTGATTTTTCTGTGCTTTAGGCTACCTAAATTAAATGATTGATATTTTAAATTTGTACCAATATGACTAACCTAGCAACCACCATACCTACAACCACCATACCTACAATAACCACCTCAAGTTCCCTAGCAGCAGCCTTGCAATCGACATGAATAACCTAGCAACCACCATACCTACCCTAGAAACAACTTAGTGACTATCTCAAGTACCGATTACCTCAAGTACCTCAAGTATGTGATTATTCACAGCAAACGCCCAGCCAAAATCGATACCGATAGACTAAAACACAGATTAAAATTACTGCCGGAATATTTTGGCTTGACTTAGGCGTTTCATGAGCAAAATATTGCGAACATCCAATGACATATTGTTGGTATATGTTTTTACTTAAAGGATAGCTCCGGAGTGAAGCATAGCCCTGTTGAACTAGCCTGCTAAATGAACTAGTTAGCGAGTGGAACAAAATAATTTGGAATAGCATAGATCGAATGCGTTCGGTCGCGTTTGGTCTATGCTGTAGACCGAACCTAGCAGCCGGTCTAGCAACAGCCTAGCAACCACTTCCACAGTTGCAGCCTAGCAACCAACATAGCAACCGACTTGATTAACCTAGCAACCACCATACCTACCTTAGCAATAACCTAGCAACCACCTATTATACCCTAGCCACGGCCTAGCTGCCACTTCCACAGTTGCAACCTAGCAACCAACATAGCAACTGACATGATTGACCTAGCAACCACCACAGAGTCCTGCACGGGTTCGGGTACCCATGGGTGAACCACGGGTGAACCGTAAATATTAACGTAATGGGTGAAAAATATCATACTACGTCGGGTAACGGTTCGGATCAGGTCGGAAGCAGGAGAGCACGGGTCTTAATTGCGGTCAAAACATCATGTTCCAAACGTAAAAAAAAAATAAAAATAAGAAATGCTAGGCCTATATTTTAGTTACAGGTCACACATAAAATTCCTTCATTCATTTTAAGATGATGAAACGTAAATTCCATCAGGGCATGCCATTCTCAGAATTTACTTTCATTTTCTAACAACACGATCTCCCAAGGAGGAGTTGAAACCAAAACTGGCAAGAGGACAGTTTAAAGTTGTGGCCAATCGCCTACATCTAGTAAACTCTAATCCAGGGGTTCTCAACCTTTTACAAGCTGGGCCCCCCTAAAGCGGCTTCATTGGACCTGGGGCCCCCCTATCCCCTCCCGGTCCCAACCCTTCTACCGGTACACTACCTCGGATGGAAGGATAGGTAGATAGAATTGGATAAAAATGTATTTTGTGTTTTAAACAGCAATATATGTTATACATCATGAAAGGCCACATAAAATTACATAGCATTGGTTACTATTCCTGACAAAAAAGGTTACTTTCCCCCCAACTATTTTATTCTATAACTGCTGTTGGATCAATAGGCTACTCAAAAACCTTGGCTTCCTGGCATCTAAACTCAATAAGTGTATATCATCTTCTAACATTGTAACAATTAGGCTTGCACAATGTTAACTTATTTGTGAAACATAGGCCTACATTGGCTGTATCACATGAATCAAAAACTTATTCAAAGCTATTTGTCCTTACTTTTAGGTTTTTAAAAAAGTAAAAAAAGGATTGTAGGCCTATTTGCTGAAATAAATCATGTAAGAATACAGAACAAGCCATACGTGCAGGAAGGGGAGGCAGAGAGAGAGAGAGGGCGTGTGTGTGTGTGTTGTCTGGGCGCGTCAGGGGAGAGAACGATAATGAGTGACAGTGTTGGTGCGTCCAATTCTTCTAAATATCATAGGCCTACTTGGGCATTATCAGAACTGGAAATATAATCGTAAATAGCGTAACTAGCGCTAGTGTTTATATTACCGTAGTAAACAAATCAGCTAGCGCAGGATTTGAAGCAGATCCGTGCAGATATTCTCAGCACAACTTGACAATGTTGGCCGCGTCCATACACTTTGTTCTCTTTACCTTTCATGTCAGCCTATCTTTGATGTTCCACGCTTTTCCGATCTCGCTTGGCTACCTAAGAAATTTTAAAAAATCACGCAGTTTGTATTTTTGAATGGGCTTCAAACTCTGTGTGGAAAAGTGATGTAGGCGAGTAGCCCACGCAAAACTTGAGGTTGATTTGTTTCTGTGTTGTAGTAGACCAACTACTAACATTTCCAACACAGGGATTTATAATTTATTTTTTTTGTAATGATTTTCCCCACCTCGTCCTGAAGCCTACTAGCGCCCCCTGGGAGAGTCTCCACGCCCCCCCAGGGGGGTGGGCCCCCCCGGTTGAGAACCACTGCTCTAATCTAATGCGTGGGGAGAATTTTGTTGTCATCTCCGACAACAAAGTGCCTGCAAAAGCATGCCTGAAATTATTTGTCTCGCCGACCGGTATATAAAAAACGCAAATGTGGTATCATCTGACACTTTGATTCCAGTGATGAGGCCCCACAATATTAGAAAGAAGTGGCCGCTTACATTGATAGCCTACAAAACACCTAAAGATGACTCTTTTGACGTCTTGTCTTGGTGGAGATATCATGAGCGTTTGTTCCCCAATTACTCTGCCGGCATCAGCGCCGCAAGCGAGTGAGATTTCTCATGCGCTGGATATGTCATCCCGAAACAAATTTGCACCTGTAGCCTGCTCGTTTTGTCGTGGCAATAAACTTTTGTTTTTGCGGTGCGGGTCGGGTGTCGGTATACATTTATAACGGGTTGGGTGGATTGCGGAATTATATTTTATTTTGGACGGGTAAACGGTTCGGGTGTGGGTCCAAGTTAGCCTGACATAGCCCGCCTATAATACGAATGTTCATACGTATCATGGTCTGGGCACGGTACTCTGGGGCGTGTTTACATCGGTAGAGAGTCTACCGGCCAATAAGCAAAGCTGATTAGACGAGCTGTCCAATCGTTTCAAACCAGAAGTGAATGCCCTCCATCCCCGGAGTATAATCGCGTCAGGTTAAAGAACTTCCAGACCATGAATACGGATGAACAGCAGTATTATGGTCGGGCTATGTCAGGCTAGGTCCAAGTATGACGAGTACGGGTGGTTGTGGTTCGCGGAGGACTCTGAACCACCATACCTGCCCCAGCATTAATCTAGAAACCACCTCAAGTACTCTAGCAACAGCCTAACAACCATTTCCAAAGTTGTAACCTAGCAACCAACATAACAACCAACATGACTTACCTAGAAACCACCCTTGCAACCACCATACTTACCCACAATTGGAATCTAGCAATCAACATGATTAACCTAGCAACCAGCATAACAATCAACATGAATAATCAATAGCCTAGTAACTAGTGCATTTACAGTAGCCACAAATGTAATCATCCACCTAAGATCCTAGTTACGCATAATACAATGTACCTACAGTGGCACTAATTCTGACTAAAGCAACTGCTGTTTGCATTTTCATGCACTCGTAATTTCCCCAAAATTACATTCTTTACTTTTCAGTGCACTTTCTAAAATATTTGCTTTGGAATGTGATGTGTAATTCCTGGGAATTGCTATCTATTTTTTTTTCTCTGTTACATTGAATCTGAATACGCGTTCACTCTTTTCAATTTCAGTGGTACACAGTGACCAAGACAGAGTCTCTTGGAATGAAAATCCAACAAATGATTCATCAACAGGTGGCTTGCAAGACAGATGGATGCCACAACAAGCTGGTAGCACAAGGAAGGAAGAAAGGTTGGTTTGTTCTAATGTTATGTTACAGATTCTGGATTACAGAGATATTCCCTGTTTGGCAAATGGTGAAATGGATTTTTAAATAACTATTGCATATCCTTGGAAGCCTTGCAATTGACAATTAGTCACAAAATTGACTTGACAGTCCAGTGTTCTGTCTCTGTTTGGCCTACATTTTCATTCAGCATATCTCTCATGGGTGGATGTAGACAACCAACAAGCCAGGAAGTTCCACTTTTAGAAGCCAAATTAGTCTAAACTTAGACAGACATTAAGTGATGGTCTATTTTAAATACCACTATGAATGAAGTGAATTCTTTAAAGATGAACACAGTCCCCAAATATTTTTATTTGTTCCAAGCTATACCTATGTTTATACTCCAGTCGGTAGTACTTTATAATAGCTCCTCCTTATTAAGCATTAATTCAATTCAGTTAAATTTTATTTGTAGAGCGCTCAAATACAGTGCATTGTCTCGCGGCACTTTGCAGACAGTACAGGAAGCATGCATGAGTAACGGGGGCAAGGAAAAACTCCCTTCGCTTTGCTAATAATTCTTTAATGTTAATAAATTCTTAGTTAACACTTTGTTAAGAATTTGTTAACAAATACCTTTTAATTATTTTTCATGAGTTAACCATTAGTATATGAGTTAACCATTAGTAATATAATGATCAGGGGCGGTTCTACTCTCTTTGGTGTCCTGGGTGAACACCTTATCTGGCACAACGCAAACTTTTGGGCAAACTAAGAAGTATAACTAAGATGTATATAAGACATCACAACTCACTAGACTTAAAGTGCAAAGATATCAAGATATCAGGCATGGTAATAATATATATCAGTTACATAATAACAGACAACATAACAGACATTTTGAGCATACATTCTGGACTGTTAGTGTTTCAGAAGTCTTTGAGGTATGTTACTGGAGTGCAAAACCTGAGTTAACGCGCGGTGCAATGAGGCAAAAGTGCATGGTGCTTGTAGCAGCATGCAAATGAAGTCTGTACACTTTTGTGCAGGAGAGTGTTCATAGAGTAGTTGGTCTTGGTTGTGCGTGTGTGTGTGTGTGTGTGTGTGTGTGGGGGGGGGGGGGGGGGTTGGTTACGGTCTTGCTCTCTGGACTGAGTTCAGCGATCTGATGGCTTGTGGGAAAAAGCTGTTGCAGAGTCTGGCTGCATACTGCTGTAGCGCTTACCAGATGGTAGGAGGATGAACAGTGTGTGTGAGGTGTGGGTGGGCTCTTTGATGATGTTGATGGCTCTTCTTTGACAGCGGGATGGATACAGGTCCTGAATGGATGGTAGATGGCAGACCAACTTCTGTTGTGTCATCAGCAAACTTGATGTGGTTTGAGTTGTATCTGGCACAACAGTCATGGGTCATCAGGGTGAAGAGCAGCGGACTCAACACGCACCCCTGGGGGACCTTTGTGTTCATGATGGTGGTCTGTGATGAGTTTTTGCCAACTCTTACTGTCTGTGGTCTGTTAGTGAGAAAGTCTAGTAACCAGTTGCAGAGTGGTGTGCTGATGCCTATAATTCTTAGTTTGTCCACCAGGTGTTGTGGACTGACTGTGTTGAAGGCAGAGCTGAAATCAATGAACAGCATCCGCACGCAGCTGTTTTTGTTCTCCAGATGAGCCAGGCTGAGTTGAAGTGCTGCTGCTATAGCGTCATCAGTGGAACGCTTGGGACAATATGCAAACTGGTAGGGGTCAAAGGTGGTGGGTAGGCTGGATGTTATGTGAGCCTTGACTAGCCTTTCGAAGCACTTCATCATGATGGGAGTCATTGGTATGGGCCGGTAGTCATTGAAAGTTGTTGCTGGAGATTTTTTGGGTAGCGGTATGATGGTGGTGGCTTTGAAGCGCTCTGGTATGATGGCTTGGCTCAGAGAGATGTTTAAGATATCTGTGAGAACATCTGTGAGTGAATCAGCACAGTTTCTTAGCACACGCCCAATTATATTGTCCGGACCAGCAGCCTTCCTGGGATTCACCTGTCCAAGGATCCTCCGCACGTCAGCTGGGTCCAGTTTCGGTGTTGTATCCTCTGAGCAGTGTGGGGCTTTTGTTGGAGTGGTGGTGCTGTTTTCTTCAAACCGGCTGAAGAATACATTGAGTGAGTTGAGAGAGTCTGTGTTGTCCTCGCATGGGGGAGAGGTGGGCCTGTAGCCAGTTACTGTCTGAATGCCATGCCATAGGCGTCTGGAGTCTTTTGTGTCAGTGAAGTGAGATTGGATTTTCTGTCCATAGGCACGCTTTGCTGCTCTCATCCCCCGGTTCAGGTTAGCCCTCGCCTCCTTGTCTCCAGACTTGAAGGCAGCGCTCTCAAGAGCTCACGAACCTCCATGGTAAACCAGAATTTATCGTTGGCCCTTGTGGTGATGTTCTTTGTGACAGTTACGTTTTCCATGCATTTTGAAATGTAGGCAGTGCCAGCATGCTCAAGGGCCTCTTGCAGCTGTCAGTCAGATGGACTACTACTGGTGGTGGTGAACAGTGTGCAAATAAAATTTCAAAGATGACTACACTTTCAGTGGAGGATACTGATAACAGTGAGGGAGAATTGTCTGATTGAATTAATGCTTTTTGGTTGAGACATTTAATATTTGTGATGTGTACAAGTAGCCTAGTAAACCAGCGCCACCCGCTGGACGCCAAAATGTTTTGTCTGCGAGTGGGTCTAGCCTCGCATCATTCTCCAATTCTGCCAGAATGCCAGGAATCTGGCAAAACCAATCATAACGCAGAGATGTGTTTTGAATCAAAGCGGGCGGGGTTTGAAACCAATCATAACGCAGAGATTTGTTTTTAATCAAAGCGGGCGGGTTTTTAGGGAGTAACGACAGAGCATTGGCCTATAGGCACAGACATGGTTTAAAAGACAACGGGTTACATCTCCCGTTGTATCCATGAATTGGGGCCAGACTAAATTAGACATCCAATCTCACATTTAGGCTCGTTTATCAGGCTAGTGTTACAAGGCCAGCCCGACAACATGTTCTGTTTATAGTTTTTTTTTTTTCAGAATCTGTGAGAGTTCTACTTCCGTGTAACTTTGTCTATTTGATTAATTGTTGAGGGTTGATAGAATTTTTTTCAGCCTGTGACGGGATGCATAGCCGCTTCCGTCACCGCAGTGATGCGCTGCTTACTTCATAGACTGGTTTTTATGCACAAATGTCCTTTTCTATGTTTCATATGTTAAATATTCAATAATCATGTTCACAACTCAATGTTGGTGTTTCCCATTGCTGTTTAAAAAGACGTCTTAAAAACCATCTACGCAATGGGAATATGCCTAGGCTAAGCTAAACTTCACTTCATTAAAATCATGCATTTCAATTCACTATTATGTTAAAATAACTAGGGATGGCGACGACTTAACATTTTCTTGACCGATCACCGAGGCTCATTAGTCGGTTAAAATCGATTAACCGATTAGTTTAACATAGCCTAGGCTATAGGCCTGCTACTGCGCTATTTGAAATAACATTTCGAGTGGCGCCTGTATCTCTGCCGTGCTCTCTCTCCTGCTCACACACACGCAAGCTGCCCCGGTGGCCCCTTCACTCGTGACATTTTTAAATCCTCTACAGCGCGAAAGAGTCCCACAAATGCAGCGCTGATGAGCCTGTATCAGAGTAAATGTTCTTAGTTTAACATATCCTAGGCTATAGGCCTGCTACTGCGTTGATGAGCCTGTATCAGAGCAACTTTAATAAGTTAACGGGTTCTGCTTGCAGGGGCGCTGCTGGAAATTTTGGGCCCTATGACAAAAAATCATTTTGGGCCCCTCAAATATTGATTTTCATATTAAAATTTTCTCTAGGCCCCCCTGTTAGTGCCAGGCCCTTAGAATCATCCTAACCTTTCCCCCCCTAGCGGCGCCCCTGTCTGCTTGTATGCAATCGGAGGACAAATGCCTCCTTAGTTTGGAAATGGTTTGGGTAGAAGGTGATCGCGTTTAGAAATGAAGGTGGTTGTCTAACGTAAGAAGCTCATTTGAAACATTGCAGTGGTTTATTTAAGAAATCTCAGGACATCTCTGAAATGACAGCGCTTTAGTTTGAGGTAGTGATAACAATAATAAAGAAAGATCACCATCACCCGGACCGTTCCTACAATGTGGAAATGTTTTTCTCAAAGCTAAGCCCATCTTAAGCTGAATGTTTTCTGTTAGACTACAATACGATCAAGCAGACAGAATGTGGAAGACGCAGCAGCCAAGGTTGTAACCTCGTGCTAAATGTTTTAATTGGTTTACTACTACGAACAGTAATGAAAAATTAAGTGAGGGCGATAATTTGTTCACTTCACATAAAAACGTCTTGGAAAGATTTGACAAATTGTAGCAGTGTCTAATCCATTGTCAACTGTAGGTTAATTTACACCATATTTTTTTCTAATCGACTACCGACAATTTTGATTCGGTCAGACGGTTATCATCCCTAAAAATAACCACTCATCATACATATTGTCATATAACCTTTTATTTAAGTTAGAATCATACAGCAGTTTAAAAGTTATGTGCATTGCTTCATCTCACCTCCATTCAGCAGTTCTGTAATTTGTTTGTCTAAAAAAATCTCGGACCCGAATTCTGGGTTTAAATAGGCTACTGCCTCCAGGTTCACAGGAAGTTAACCCGTGATAAGGAATTAATTATTTTTAGGCTGCTAAAATGTATGTGGGCTATGCCTGCTAGAGCATCATGTTATTATTAACATATTGCAAGTATCCAGTTTAGTGGAAAATATTTTCATGGCTGTTTAAGCACATTTATTGTTAGCTCACCTGAGTCACCCCTGTTAATATGTAATATTGGTCCAATTCTAGGGGCTAGCTCAGGCCTAACTTAAAAGCCCTATGGCTCAGTTGCCGGAGAGTGGTCTGTGAGTGTCGGTGTGTCTGTTGGCTCTCCTGATTTTGACTAGTTTCTTGGTCATTATTTTGTTTGTCTCGTCAATGTAGTTCTTTATGTTTTGATTTGCTGACAAATATGTCAATTTGTTTTCCATTTTGAAAAGTATTTCTTTTTTTAATGTTTTATTTGTGTTTTTTTTTCTTATCTTTATTGATATCTTTTGCCTTTTGGCCTTAAATTGGGAGATCCAATAAAAATCCCATCTTTTCCAAGTCCTTCCTGAGAGTTCCATCTTTGCTCTACCTGCCTCGACACATCTTACCCTTAACACAGCCTAACATTTCAGCGGTGTGACTTTACAGTTGTTATGTTCTCTGGAGGGACTTGAAATCATTTGTATCATTTTTTATTGACATCATTCATTTCTGTTTGAGAAGAGCTTTCATTTGATGCCATACATGATGGGTTTACAGTAATGTGCATATAGTTATTTTTTATGGTCAAAAAAGGGGGCGTGGCAGTTTATGTTAATAAAAACACCCCCTAAACTATCAATTTATACAAAAAAATTGCATTCGTACCTTATGTCACACCTATCCTGGGGTTCTACCTGACTGTATTTGAACGTGCTTCAACAACACAGGGCAAGTGATGTAGTAGAGACTTTGTAAAAAGATTAACTTTATTCATTGGAACGTTACTCATTGGAATTAATGGTGACTAAAGACTTCAGAGCAGGTAGTGGAAACAGGGCTCACGCTCATACTACCTTGATTGATGCAGCAGTAATGCATTCTGTTAGTTGTAGTATAACAGTACATAAAAAGGAAGAAATTCAATGCATTTTAATGAGAGAATATGCTCAGTTAACTATCATGGAATTTTGGGATGTTCAGGTGTGAAATAAGCAACCAATTCATGATGCATAACATAATATTGATGTAGCTGTATATAATCATATATTTGTTATGGAACAACCTGCACGCATCAGAATCTGAATCAGACTGGTTTACAAGTTTCTTGGAAAATATTGTTTGGATGGGCACTGCTCTAATGATAAAATTATCAAAACAAGTAAACCAACTCGATTATAGTGTTATTTAATTTATTAGTTAAGTAAAGATCGTTCCTGTGGAGCACTTCTTTGTGTTTGTTTAAACTGTTTCGTAAGTTTGTAATTAGTTGAGCACATAGACTGTAGAAAGAGAAATGGTGAAGTTGAACCAGTAGCTTTAGAGGTACAAAGTTGCACTGAAAATGGGCTACCTGCCCATAGAGATACATGGGAATGGGCGGGGTTATACAATGTACTGCAACCAGCCGCCCGGGGGCAACCATACTTCCGGGTGCTTCAACTCTGACGGCCCATTGTTCCCACTTGGTTGTGCATTAATTGTCACAGTCACACAAATTAGAAAGCTGTCTGTTCCAGTGATTTGGCAAGCTATCTCAGCAGCAATGTAGAAAAATTGGTCATTTTAAGGCCAACACTTACTAAAATGTTTACCTAGTCACATTAATACAATCACAATTTATATATATATATTTAATTTATATTTCTGTTTTATGACGAAAATTGTAACAGCTGCTCTTGCCTCCACTTTCTGGCTCATTCTGAATTCTCCCCTGGCTGTTTTAGAATGACTTTCTATGGGTTCAATACTGTCCTTACAACACTTGCACAACAAACTTAAACTGCAACTTAGTGGTTAGTGGTGATGGTTGATGTACACAAAACAAATATTGTAGCGAAATACCGTTGCATTTTATTTATGTACATTTTGGAACCATTTTGTGTGTGTGTGTGTGTGTGTGTGTGTGTGTGTGTGTGTGTGTGTGTGTGTGTGTGTGTGTGTGTGTGACAACAAACAAAAATAGAAAATAAAACACAACAGACACGGTATTGTGCTGCAATACTTGTTTTGGAACAACAGCTAACACCACTAACCACTCTATGAGTTATCAAATTAGTTTAGAAAACAAATGTTTAAGGTTGTTTTAAAGACAGGATAGAGAATGCCCATAGCAAGACATCCTGAAACAGACAGGGAGATTGTAAATGAGACAGGAGCAATTTTCAAAATTTCGGTGTCAACCATTATATTTTGTCCTAGACATCCCTAAATCAGCTAAATGTAGGAATATACTGTACCTTTATGTTGAGAATGACTTTGTTAATAAACATTTTCTTCTCCTGTTAGTGGTGAATGGGTCAACAATGTTGGTGAGCCAAAAACATCCTGGAGGTCAACTGTAACATCTGGTAGTAGCTCATTCAGGCCTGACTATGGGCATTCACAGCACACCTCTTCAGGTAGGCCTACTCCCTTTAGTTGATGTCCATGTATTTATTACTTGGTGTCATATTCTCCCATGTGCACAATTGAAAATAGCTATGTTTTTTCTGCGTTTGTGCATCCTGCCATTGACTTGAGTCTGTCACTTATGCTCCATATGGCTATGCAATCCAGCCATAGCAACCCTGAAATCTCTGCGTCACTGACTTCTGTCCATTGCTGTGTGAATGACCAAACTTTTTGCAACACAGAACAAGATCGCGGAAAACTAATCAATTTCCATGTTATTTCTAAACAATAAATACTATTTATTGATGGTAATAAGGCAATAACAAAATGCTAATAATAATACAGTAATTTCCCGCATATAAGCCGCATTGTGTATAAGCCGCAGGACAGTGTGTTATGCAAGTTAAAAAAATCAAAACCATATTAACACCATATTAACTGCCCCCTGATTTAACCTCATAGCTGAAGAAATTTTGCAAAATCAATGTATAAGCCGCGGCTAATAGCCGGGAAATTACGGTAATAGAATTACTTTCTAAGTATGATGAAAATATTGTAATGAATTGGTAAAATCCTGTGTTAATTTCTAGTAATTACCTATGTACTTTTATAGAAATTACATGGAATCAGGGCTGTAAAATACATTATTGCCTGTTTTAATGTAGTCACAGTGTAATATCTACTTGAAAAATGAAAATACATTATAAGAGGTGATCAGTGTATTGTAATGGAAATATGACAAGACCATGCGAAACCAAATACAAATCATGAGAATTCAACAGTAATTAGGAATTTTGCAGATTTATTCAAAATAAATGAACTGTAGATCATAAAATGGCATTGGGTGGAGAGCTGCTAGTCCATGTTTGATCATTTACTGCTCACTGCTAAAACACTCAAAACATCAAACTCCACTTCAACATAAAGATATGTAGAAGTACCTACAGTACACCAATTACTCAGCAAACCAAAGTTGCTACACATTGTGCTGAGCACTCCCATTATAAGTTGTTAATGATATAATTTAACCAGACATGTGGTGTGAGGCATGCCATAAGATTAGCTTCTGGCTACTTCCTTAGTGAGTACAAGGAAATAGAAGCCATCTACATTATTATACTGCAATTGATTATGCATGCTGATTATTATTATGGTAGTGAAAAAGATTAAGGTTGTTTAGATTATTAAGACTGTAATGTGCTAAATCATCAACTTATAATTTTGTGTTTTATTTCAAAAAGTAAGAACTAAAGACCCACCACACCTATTTTGACACCTTTCCCTTTCCAGCTCCACTTCCTCTGTCCTGCCTGCACAAAACAGATAATGGCTAAGCTAAACAAAGATTTTTGTGTACAAGGACGCGTTATCGTACTGGGCTTCAGAGGCAGCTGCCCTGGGCCTCGGCCACTAGGGGGCCTCGGAGGTCGGGGGATCGGAAAATATGAAACAATATTTTCAAAAGTTTCTATAATTTTTGCACTCGTAATGAAGAGCACTTTGTCCCATCTTCGCATAAATCACCCGTCACTGTCATATCCTCACTGTCACCATGTCTTCACACGAAGCGTTTAGAAAACATGAAAGTGAAAACTTGCACAAAAAACAAGACCGACAAACAGAAATTATCAACAAAACTTTCAAGCATTTTTAAAAGCATCGATCACTCAGAGGAACCAACAGAACCTGGTACATCTTTGATCGACACTGTTTCTGACCCAGACACAGCCTGCCTGCAGTGGCTGCTAATGCTGCACTGATTGCTAATGCAGACGTACAGTACAGACCAATAGTTTGGACACACCCCCTCATTCAATGCGATCCATTTATTTCCAGGACAATTTATATTGTAGATTCTCACTAAAGGCATCAAAACTATGAATGAACACATATGAAATTATGTGTTTAACAAAAAAGTGTGAGATTATGACAAACTTTTAGGCCTGAACCCGATCAAGATGGTTTGGGGTGAGCTGGACCGCAGAGTGAAGGCAAAAGAGCCGCAGTTTTTAGCACCTCTGGCAGCGTTGGAAAACCATTTCAGGTGACTACCTCTTGAAGCTCATCCAAAAAATAAAAAGAGGACAAAGCAGTTATCAAAACAAAAAAGGATACTTCGATGAAACAAGAATATAAAACATTTTTTTCAGTTATCTCTCACTTTTTTAAATTAAGTACATAATGCCACGTGTTCATTCATAGGTTTGTTTATTTTGTAGATTGTCACTGAAGGCAACAGTCATGAATATAAAGTAAATAATTTAATGGGAAAGTGTGTCCAAACCTTTGGTCTGTACTGTAGGTTCAGAGGTTGAAGAGCAATGCGGACCTGACTCACCTACGTCGGCCGCCTTAGATGCCACAAATAGTCCTGACTCAGAGATATTGTGTAGGCCTACTCCAGATACAGATGTCGCATGTTGGGGTCCAATAACAGATGATTTACAGAATTACTGGGTCAATAAAGGAGTAAAAGCATCACTTCTGTGCCAAAATAAAGACGTCCCATTTGCCGCATCTGAGCGCATATATGAGACTGGTAAAAGACATTTAACCAAAGCGCTGTTCACACACTCCATGCGCAATGGAGAGCATGTCCTAAGAGACTGGTTAGTTTACTCTCCCTCAACAGGCAATGTGTTTTGCTTTTACTGTCTGCTTTTTAGCGAGAGCACATCCTCTTTCTCTTCCACCGTTTTTTTCTGACTGGAAACATTGCTTTGCCCGTGCCGAGGAACATGAAATTAGCCAACCCCACAGAAAAGCAGACCTTGTCTGGCTGGCACGCACTCAGTCTCGTTCAGTTGATTCTGAACTGTTGGAGCAATG
>JAODXP020004134.1:0-37095 GCA_027497455.2 Sardinella longiceps
TACCTTCTGCAGCTTCTAAGGGGAACCATTGTTCAACTAAGCTCGTTTCACTGGAGAGAGGTTTCAGAGGGACACACATCATCACCTTAGGAACAGGGTCAGAAATCCTCCTTGTTTTAACGGTGTTGATCCAAAACACAGACACGCAGCGCAGGGTCAGATTTCAGGCCGTAATCTTTGTCCTTGGAACATCTGTTATGTTTTAATGCTTTCAGGCCAGCGCAGGATGGGACAAACATTATACACATTATAAAAAAGACTCATTTCTTTTCCATTGGAAACGGATTAGAAAGGTTTTATTTATTTATTTATTTATTTCTCAAGAAACAATCTCACTCAGCAGGCATAGCACAACATTCTCCACTTTAAGACAGCCAACTGCCAAACAGATCCAAACAGGTCACAGATAGCAGCTGCTTTTTAGCTTTAGCAGGAGCATTCATTTCTCCACATTCCAGTAGGCTACCATTTCAACCTCCTGTTTGCCTATTGCAGGGGTTTTCAACTGGTTCAGTCCCAGGGACCACCATTCTGACTAAAACATCATTGGTGGCCCACCCAAAGGGGTGGAGGGGGGTGTTATAAACAAAGAGATTGCAAAAAATTAAATACAAAGAGATATTTTAGTCAGCGATCACGGCATACTGAGAGTTTGCTCTTCCACTGCATTTGGAGTGCTTAGCTGTGCTTATTTCTCAAATCAAGTTCAATTACATTAAAGGAATACTCCACCCTTTTATGAAATTGGGCTATTCACCCTTTTACCTGGTGTAACATACAGTATGTGGGTAAAAGCATTTTGGCCTCAGTGTCTGCCTTTTCTTAGTCTGGCCACCTCAATTCTAGCTCTTAGTAAGAAAATACAATCACTGAGACAAAAATGCTTTTACCCACTTATGTCACTCCAGGTAAGCATTCACTTTAAGTTGTAACTGAAGCCCATGTCACGGACCCACTGGAATGTCGTCACAGACCACCAGGCGTCCACGGACCGTTTGTTGAAAACCCATGACCTATAGAGCAGAATACACTGCCCATATAACACCCTCCACACGATCAGGGTAAAAAAAGTTATTTCAATAGTACAAAAAGGAATTTCCAAACATACAGTAGCCTAGTCTGCAAAACACAAAGGAATTGCTTTGCTTTAAAGTAAGTGCACAGTGAGTCCATCACCAATGTCTTTCTTAGACTCTTCAACAACATTCTTTGGTAGCATATAGGTACTATCAGGTCTACAAAGACTTAAGAACAGAATACAATCAAACATCAGTGAGACAACAGGTGAGTGGGGGGAGTGTTCAAACACAACAGTGGCGAATTCAGCGGTCGTAACGTTTCGTAACATAACATAACATAACAGTTCCCATTCATCCCTATGGGTGACCTATTAAACGTTTTGTAACGTTATGTCATCTTGAAAACGCCACAGGTGAGTGGGGGAGTATTCAAAAACAACAGGTAAGTGGGGGAGTGTTCAAAGACAAAAGGTGAGTTGGTGGGACAACAGGTATTGTTAAAATGGTCTCATCAACCGTCTCTTGCGTTAGGCAGTAGAAATGGAAAAGGAAAGAGGATGGAAGCCATTGTGGCATCCAGAAAAGAATGTGTTAATCATACAAGACTTTCAGAAGTGTGTTTGTGCATGTGTGTGTGTGTGTGTGTGTCGCGTGCACAAGTGACCAAACTACGCAGTTGAAATAAAACAGTTTAAAGTTGATCATCTGAACCAGTGATCTCAGGCACCAGTATCATATAACAGACACCAGACGCCAGTACAGTCTAAAGTAATTGACTTTGTACGGAGACGAGCAACACTGGCAACAAAAGCAACAAGTGTGGCCGACGACGAAACTTGGGCGTGTTGAGCGATGGCAGAAAGTTAAACTTCAGTTAACTTTATGAGAATGAGCTATGACACGGTTCGGCAACTACCAATCAGAATGTCCATATCCTGGTGTGGCCCGTTTAGAGAAGAGAGATTAAACGTTGAAAAACTTAATGTCATTGGCCACTTTGCCACTTTTGTTGTTGTGTCAAGCAATGTTTCTTGGCATTCTTTGACAACTTGGATACTTGGACATTTATCGCTTGCAGTCTGAAAGTGCAACAAACAAATCAACACATTCCTCACAGCAGCCAGCAAATAAATGGCTTTGTTGTCAAATTGCAAATGGCTAAAAGTGAAGAGTCAATGTGAACTATTTTCAGAATAAAATGTGAAAGCCTCCAGCTAAAAGACCAACAATGTTAAAAGACCTAATTATAATTAAATGAGTAGACTGAAACTGTTGATAAAAAAAAAATTGTCATTTGTGTTATCCTGACACTGTTTTATTTAGCGAGGGTCCAAAGGCCCAAGATGAGTGCACACACACACACACACACACACACACACACACATGTGATGGCATGAGATGGTGTCACGAACAGTAGCACCAGAGGGGACAGTTTTGCCCGAGGGACCGTGCTGCGCTATTCCACAGTGAGTTCTGGAACGTTCTGTGTCTAGTTGTCACACAATAGCGGGTTGGGTTCTGGAATCCCCTTTGGAACCCCTCAGGAACAGGAACACAATAGTGGGTTGGGTTCTGGAATCCCCTTTGGAACCCCTCTGGAACAGGAACACAATAGCGGGTTGAGTTCTAGAATCCTCTTTGTCTCTGCCACTTCCTGCTTTACAGGTGTGCTGGTGGAGGGGGAAGGGTAGCTCCTCCAATCAGCTGGGGCTGTGGGGGGGGTTCTCTGGCACGGCCTCGTCAATCCAGTTCATGTACTCCAGACTCCCGCTCTCCACTGGGAAACTCAGCACCTCAGGAATCTCATAGGGGTGGATAGACCTACAGACAAACAATTCACCAATTAATTAAGTAATCAATTAACCAATCAACCAATCATCAAACCAATTCATGAATTGATTTGAAAAATATATATAAATAATCAAAGAAAACTTTAACACAGAGCAATAAAAGAAAAGGAAAAAAAAAACACTGAATACACACTTTCAGTAAGTTCATGACTGATTGGACCTTCTTTGACGTTTTTGGTTAACAAACAGAGAGCACAAGACCACAAAGAGAGTAAAGGAGACATTGGGACTGAGGGAGCAGCAGCACTCATCTGAACTCACCTTACATATTCAGTGAGGCCCTGGACCTTAGAAGTGCGTGTTCTCACCAGCTATAACACACACACACACACACACACACACACACAACATATCATGATACACCATTGAAAGATTATTCAGCAATCAACAACCACACATACAGTACTTGTCAATGACATGGACATGTACTAAATGAATTCAAATAGTATTGTTGTTCTCTGCCACCATCATAAATTTCAATGATTTACTTACAAAAAAAAACTAAAAGTTTATATTGATGTAGAGCAAAATGTTGAGAGATGACGTAAGCTTGTGTTGTATGTGACTGACTGGTGTGTGTGTATGTGTGTGTGTGTGTGTGTATGTATAGCTAATTGATGTTTGCGTGTGTGTGAGTGTGTGTGTGTGTGTGTGTGTGTGTGTGTGTATGAGCAGACAGGTGTATGGTCACTCACCAGAAGAACCTCAGTTGCATCCTGGATCTCACCTTTCCAATAGTACCTGAGACAGGTAAGATACCAATCAACATACAACAACATACAGTGTGTGTGTGTGTGTGTGTGTGTGTGTGTGTGTGTGTGTGTGTGTGTGTGTGTGTGTGTGTGCTCTCTGAAATCTGTGAGGTTACAGCAAAGGATTACGTTACACAACATTTTTTATGGTCCAGATGGTTAGACAGGTTAGATGGTTAGACACACACACTCACACACACACACACACACACACACACACACACACACACACACACACACACACACACACAGTATGACCTCTGTGATCTGTCTGTGAGTGGACAAGCCTCCCAGCTTATCTACCTCTACACTATACCAGGGCTGTCCAAGTTAACCTGTTAATAGTGCACTTACAAAATCTCTACTTTAAAACTGACGGATTAACGTCAGCTATTAAAACAACAGTGACCTTCTGTTGCTTCCATCTGTAGACTGTAGGTACCTGTAGCCTGACCATTGCCAAATGGATTCAGGATATTTTGTCATACAGTTACTGCTGTATTAGCCTGACATAGCCCGACCATAATACTGCTGTTCATCCGTATTCATGGTCTGGAGGTTCTTTAACCTGACGCGATTATACTGTGCTTTCAGACAAAATTACGTTAAAAAAAAAAAAAAAAATATCTGACAAACCAGACTTGAACATGAAAATGTCTGGCCCTGATAGACAGCTCAACCCAAGGGGCGGGCTGATAGGTGATAAGCTACTGCTAGGGTGTCTAGCTCTCTATAGGACAGAACAAGGTGAGGCCCTTGGCTCATGGCAGACATGGCAAAGATGACTCCTCAATGGTCCAAGCATAACAACCACCTAACTTTTATCCCAAACCCTCAACCCTCACCCTAACCATCTAACCTTATATCAGTAGGTACTGTAGTGCCTTAAAGGCAGCGTTGCCTGGAAGGCACCATCGGGGACAAAAAAGACCAAAGAATGAAAGGCTTATGGTTTCTAGTCTATAAAAAGCCTGTTCTTTCTTTTTTTTTTTTAATTGCCAAAAAGAACAGTCACAAACGAAAGCAACAGTACAGCAGACACAAGAGTGATACACAAAACAACAGACACGTGCACACTAACACAGCAACACACAAATATAGATTGACATGACATTGACTTGACTTCTTGACACAAAACAAAACATTAATAATAGACAGCAAGGCTGAGGATTATTGCATATAAGATGATTATTGGTATTTCTGATGCTGATGATAACAGCATATCTATCGGCGGCCGTCTGATGTTGGCCAGTCTGCTGGGGGATTAACTGTGTTACATGTTCGACTTGTAGTTTAGTTCAGAGGTCAAAGGTCAGGGGGTCATGAACATAGAATGCTAAACTCACATGGTGGCGGTGCGGGGTAAAATGTTGACACATGCAGCCATGCGCTTCTCCATTAGAGACCTAGAGAGAGAGAGAAAGAGAGAGAGAACAGAGAGAGAGAGAGATAGTGAGAAGGATAGTGAGAAACAGACAGAGAGAGAGAGAGAAATAGACAGAGAGACAGAGAGAGAAAGATAGCAAGAAAGGGAGAAAAGGATAGTGAGAAAAACAGAGAGCGATGGAGTCAGAGAGAGAGAGAGAGAGAGAGAGAGAGAGATAGTGAGAAGGATAGTGAGAAACAGACAGAGAGAGAGAGAGAGAGAATAGACGAGAGAGAGAGAGAGAGATAGTGAGAAGGATAGGGAAACAGACAGAGAGAGAGAGAAATAGACAGAGAGAAAGATAGCAAGAAAGAGACGAGAAGGATAGTGAGAAAAACAGAGCAATGGAGTCGAGAGAGAGAGAGAGAGAGAGAGAGAGAGAGAGAGAGAAAGAGAGAGAGGGAGGGAGGGTTTTAAAATGATTCAATCAATCTTTAAACCAGGACAGACTATAACACGTCAGAATAAAGCATAAAGCCCTCAGGCTCATTTCCATTCTCTAACACACACACACACACACACACACACACACACACACACACACACACACACACACACACACACATGCTTTTAGAACATCCAATGCAAAGAGTTCACTAATCCACACGCATCTCACCCTACCCTTCTTACTCATTTAGCTTTCTTCATTAACACACACACACACACACACACACACACACACACACACACACACACACACACACACACACACACACACAGTCTATTACACTTGAAAACAGGCACAAGCTGACACAAGCCAGTTTTTAGTGATCAAGCCTGAAGAACACAAACACACACACACACACACACACACACACACACACACACACACACACACACACACACACACACACATCTGCACACTCATGTGTTGGGAGAAAGGCACACACACATGCTTTCTTCTAGCCTACCTTATCTGCCCTACCTTACCCTAACCTACTTAAAGCTAAGTAACACATTCACATACACCTACAATCTTAAGACACACACACACACACACACACACACACACACACACACACACACACACACACACACACACACACACACACACACACACACACACAGGGGTTGGGTAATCGAGCCTGAGTGCCACACACACACCCCTAGGTTTTGAGGAATTTACGACACAGATCGGTATCAACCACACACACATCTGCACACTCATGTGTTGGGAGAAAGGCACACACACATGCTTTCTTCTAGCCTACCTTATCTGCCCTACCTTACCCTAACCTACTTAAAGCTAAGTAACACATTCACATACACCTACAGTCTTAAGACACACACACATACATACACACACACACACACACACACACACACAGAGTGGACCCTATGTTCAGGAGAGCTTTTCCAGACCTCCTTACTTGGCCTTCATGCCATTTTGCCAGATTTGCACAGGATTACAATCTAACCCGATCTACCTCTGTGCAACAGTTACATTTAACCAAACTAGAGAAAAGGGCTCAGAGAGCGCAGACCTCCGCCAAGACAATGTGGTCACAGATGGTGTTCTGGATCACCGATCGCCACCAAAATCGAATCAGTTCTTACTTGTCCCAATACACACGTTGTCCGAAAATTTCATCCAAATCCGTGCAGTACTTTTCGAGTTATGTTGCTCACAGACACACACACACACACACACACACACACACACACACACACACGCAGAGCAAAACATAACCTCCTTGGCGGAGGTAATAATTTCATTACCTGTCAGCAGACTTAACTGTAAACAATCAGAAGTGTAAAGGTGGGTATGTGATGCTTTCTTGGAGCACTTTTTACTGTATTGCTTAAACTGACATTACTGTGTACATTGATTGCAGTCAAATTATTAAATCCTCCAACGGAAAATTAAAATGTAACCTTAAGTTGCCCTGATGTAATTGAGTTGGTAAAAAATTAAAAGCTTTGCTTTGAATAAAAGCATCTGCTAAATGATGTCAATTCTCAATGCTTGGAAATGCACGGAAAGCAGAATAAAACAGACAGATGTGCACTTACAGCACAGCGGATTAGAATGTCCTTTAAATCACAGAGGGCATAGTGATACAGTGTTTTAGTGAGATGCCCTTTAAACCACAGAGAGCATAGTGATACAGTGTTTTAGTGAGATGCCCTTTAAACCACAGAGGGCATTATAATGATGCAGTACTTTAGAGAGATGAATAGTAATTCCTAGTCTAGTAATTCCTCTGAAAGCATTCCAGATGAGAGTGAGATTATTGTTATGGTTATAATAAACTAGAGAATGTAATTTCAGAGAAATTACGAGTGCATGAAAATGCAAACTGCAGTTGCATCAGCATCAAATAGCATAAATGCTAACTAGCATTCCTACCACGCTACCTGGCATGGTAATAATGTTAACATGATGACCACAAGACTGAGCTGAGTTGAATGACATCAAAAACCAAAAATGCTAATTAACATGCTAACTATGCTAGCTAGCATGCTAATAAAGCTAACATGATGACCACAAGACTTAACTATGTTGAATAGCATCAAAAACCAAAAATGCAAATTAGCATGCAAACTGTGAGTGCTTTGCTCTGTCTCACCAGAGGTATAACAGTAGAGGTAGCGTTTCATATCATAGCTGTTGTTTGTTTACACCCTACAACTAACCTGTGTTTTGGTTTTTGGTGTTAATGTTTTCAGAAGAAAGAAAATCCCCACCTGACCCGAGACCAGGCTAAAAAGACTTCTACAGTAAACTAGAGCTTTCCAAACACCAATGGAGAAAATGAACCAATAGGAAAACTCCTTCCTTCAACTGAGACAGGCTGGAGCTAGAGATCCCAGTTCTGATACAGTTTATTCACTATCTATAGAACAACAGTACTGTATGTTACGATAGAGCTCTATGTATTTCCTGTCTATATGTTCTGATGGAGTTCTCTGTGGTTAAGAGATCCGTGTTCAAATAGGGTTCTCTGTGTTCTAATAGAGTTCTTTGTACAGTATGCTCCAGCTGTTGTTTACGCATGCAGTGGAACAGCTAGGGCAGAAGCAGAGGCCGAGGCACACTGGCAGTAGGCTGGCACAGAGCTGCTGTACTCTATCTGCCCTGCCCTCCACACACACACACACACACACACACACACACACACTCTCTCTCTCTCACTCACACACACACATCTCCACTGTGGAGGCACTTAGCCTGGCACATACCCCAGGGCTCTGCCACTCACTCTTTCACTCACACACACACACACACAGGGTAAATGGCGTCTCTGCCCCCTAGGACTGGTGGCCTGGCATGTTCTATGGTGGGCAGGTATGGGAACAGCGTCCGGTCCTTAGAAGAGACACACACACACACACACACACGCATACACACCCACACACACATGCTCACACACACAAACACACACATGCGCGCGCACACACACACACAGAGAAACACACACACACCCATTATCATACATCTGTGAAAGCTGAACCTCTCACGTGCTCTTTGCAATGTCCACATTACAGTCTCTGAGATTATTTGCATAATACTTAATCCTGCTAGTCCAGAAAGCCTAGATATGAGTGGCAACACACACACACACACACACACACACACACACATTTGGAACATCCAATGCCAAGAGTGCACTACAGTAATACACATGCATCTCACCCCACCCTTCTAAGATCTTCTATGAACTATGATCATGTCCTCTTGAGTAGGTTGAAGTGGCAAAACATAATGGGGCTGTTCACATTAAGAACATACAGTAACTATAAAGAAACCCTTAAAGGAATATTCCACCTCTTCATGAAAATTGGTCATTTACCCTCAAATTTGTTGAATTCAAAGGTGCTCCTCAATGCTGTTGGAAGGTGTAGGAGGCCTTAAAGGAATGTTCCACCTCTTTATGAAAATTGGTTATTCACTCTCTTACCTGGAGTTACATACAGTATGTGGGTGAAAGCATTTTGGTCTCAGTCAGTGCATGTGCTTTCCTTTTTCTGGCAACCCCAGTTTTGCCTTTAGCTTAGCACAGGCACTGGAAAGTAAAGTAGCCAAAGAGTTGCTATCTGGCAACTTTACATTCCTGCGCCTATGCTAAGCTACAGCTAAAATGAAGCTAAAACTGGGGCTGCTGGACAAAGAAAACGCATACACTGAGCGCAAAATGCTTTCACCCACATATGTAACTCCAGGTAAGAGAGTGAATAACCATTTTTCATAAAGAGGTGGAATATTCCTTTAAGGCGTCCCTACACCGGTTCCAACAGCATTGAGGAGCACTTTTGAATTTGACAAATTTGTTTGCCCCCAGCACACCGGCAGAACACTACTAGCAACAACCACAGTTCAGCAGCCAATGGAATCAACAAAGGATGTTCTGATTGGCTCAGATAAATAGACTTCAATAGCAATCCACAATAGAAGGCGGAGGAGATCGGTGCTGGTGTGCAGGGTTGCATTGAAAACTAGAATAGCACTCAGAGAGCGCAGACCTCCACCAAGGCAATGTGGTCACAGACATTTTAAATACCAGATCACCCATCACCACCAAAATTGAATCAGTTATTACTTGTCCCGATATAGACCCTTTTTGAAGCTACGTCACAATTCCATGAGTTGAGTTTTGGAGGCAGAAAATCGTCTGTTCTGATAGACATGCCTGTAAATTTGACAACTTTCCCCATCTTTGAAAATATAGCTTGTCATCATAATATAACTCAAGAATCTATTTCTTAACACGATATGATTCACAAACAACAAAATATATGTCCACCAACATGATTGAACAAGTACCCAAAGTTCAGAGACTGAAAGTAGCACAGGTGGCTATCTGCCTCTTTAGGCTGCTGGATAACGTAGTGATGCCTACTGCCACCGGAGCGACCTCTCTCGATTTAAACCACTTGTCAAAGCAAACAAATTTATCGACAGTCTCCACATATTTAACTGAACATATTTAACACTGAACACTTTAACACTACGCCTAAAAGCCAAACTTTACCACCGAATAACCCGCTAGCTTGTTAGCTGACGGTAGATCGCCTACCTTGTTAAGTGACGTTACTAACGTTAAGCGCATTTCTCTTGAAGTGCACCTTAACTCATACAATTTGTAAACACTGTAAGGCATACAGGATCGCTACTGTAGTTGGATATTATTTAGTATACATCTGATAGATTACGCCAAAATTATAAAATGTAGGATTAGCTGTTGAGAAAGCATTAAAAGACAGTGCTGAAAACGGTCACTTTTGTATTGGTTCTGATAGCTTCTGGAGGCTTTCTGCCTCCAGTTGCAGTTTATAGAATGTTAGAACACGGAATGTTTACAAACACAGAAAGGGTCTATACACAAGTCCGAAAATTTCATCCAAGTCCGTGCAGTACTTTTCCAGTTATCTTGTACACAGACACACACACACACATACACACAGAAAGACGCAGGCGAAAACATAACCTCCTTGGCGGAGTGCGGAGCACAATGGAATAGAATGTTGGAAGTGGAGTGCGGAGCACTTTGTCTGAGCTGGTGTACAGAACCCTTAACTCTTATGACAGTATTGAATCTTTTCTTTCCTCTGGACACTCAACAGCACTCTGCATTGATTTTCTCTCTCTCTCTCTCTCTCTCTCTCTCTCTCTCTCTCTCTCTCTCTCTCAACCAAATGGCATAACAAGAAAAATTGCCCTTCTACATTATGTACTTACAGTACCTTTCCATTCTATGTATCTATTCTGTCTTGTCTAGCAGTCTAGTAACTGTATCAGATGTACTGTATGGAGCAGAACAAATTTCCATAAGGAGAAATCTCTGTGTGTATGTCTGTCTGTCTGCCCATCTCAACTGTGGATATGGATAGGACAGCGATGTTCAGTGATGTTCAACTATGTTCAGCAATGTTAAGCGATATTCAGTGATGTCCGACGATATTCAATGTTTAGTGATGTGCCCTAATGTTGCCTATCTGCTCTATAGACATCTATCAGATTCAGCTGTTCCCACACACACACACACACACACACACACACACACACACACACCTGTATGCTCAATCCTACACACTCAATGGCTTCCCCTCAACACTCTTAGCAGATGGGCATCCAGGACTCACTGGAGTGGAGTTTGTTACCGTAGTTACCACTTCTGTTTGTGCATTCCATCACTGACATAGTTTCCTGCTTCACTAACCTCTTTCCACCAAGACAAATGCATTCCACACACACACACACATGTGTATCCCCCCAAACACACACGCACACACACAAACCACAAAGACACATATCTGCACGTACACACACACATATGCACACACATGCACCCACACACATACAAGCTCACACAGACCACAAAGACACATATATGCACGTACACACACACATATGCACACACATGCACGTGCACCCACACACACACACACACATGCACCCAAGCTCACACAAACCGCAAACACACATAGGCCTATACACACACACACCTATTCAAGGTAAATAAAGTAGAACCACACCATTCAATTTGAACGTGTAAGAGAGAGATTGTAGTCAAACCAAAGTTACACTCCTACTTTCAAATACAACTATTTGACAAACCTAACAGTAACACCCTCATGTATATTGTATTTTATTTATTAAACTAAATTTTTTTATCTTATTTGCCTTGTCATTTCATACATCTTGACAATTTGTTTATTACACTTCAATAATGTGAGAAGAGGGGGCTTGATATTAAATCTCAAGCCACTTTTAAGTTATGACAACCAAAATACATTCATAATATTTCATTTATTTCTGATACGCTGCAATTTAATAATGCAGGATGAGCCAACCTGTGCAAAATACACAGAGGACTAGAAGCATTAGGATTACGGTGACTCTACGTCCTGTCACCTAAAGACAATCAGAGATGAATTCAGGGCTAACTCAACTACCTAACAATCTGACAGTATACATACAAAATAACTTATTCACAAACTCTGAGTTTGTGTCGACATTGTCGGTAGCGATGCTGCTCACTGGTATTATGGTTGTGGTTAGTTACCATATAGGCATTCTATCGCTGACATGCTGGGGTTTCCTGCTTCTCTAATCTCTTTCCACCAAGACACACACACACACACACACACACACACACACACACACACACACACACACACAAGTCACTAGACACATATAGTTGTGGTTATGGGTTCTTTGCAGGCGCTTATATCCAAAAACAATACTGTAACATAGATAATCCATCAACAAAGAATTTACTAGAAATATTCAAATTCAGGCAAATGAGCCTAACAGTTGCAATAGTGGAAGTACAGCTGCCAAAAAACCCTCTAAAACTAGTATAAAGACATCATTCTGCATTAGACTAGCTGATTACACTAGCTAGGCTACATTATGTAGGCTACTCCTGCCCATCACCACTCCCCCTGGTGTGGTTTTCAGCTTTTAACCCTGCAGGCTCACACACACACACACACACACACACACACCTTGACTCACTCTCTCTCTCACACACCCTGGCTAACACACACACACACTCTCTCTCTCTCTCTCTCTCTCTCTCACACACACACACACACACACACACACACACACACCCTGACACACACACTCCTTTTGTAATCTACACAATTACATGTCTATACAATAATTACAATATTATAATGGTTATTATTACTAGGGTCATAAAATGAGGTGTCAGCCTTTAGCGTTTAAGATTTTGGAACTATCTACCAGGCGAGATTCAAAATGTTCCCACAATTTTTAGTCCGAACTATAGAAACCCTTTTGTGAAGCAATAAAAATGGCTTCCTTATTCTATTTTTGAGTCTGAACTAAAGATAAAGCACTTCTGTGAAGCATACTATTATTTTTCTGTAAATCTTTTATTTTCATCCCTTATTTCAAATGTGTGTGATTTTATCAAAGTTCTTATATGCCTCCTCATCGTCCAAGCTTTCCTAAGTCACAGTATGTACTGTATTCTTTCTCTCTACTTCTATTCACCTTATTCCGCGGGTAAACATGGGCGCTGCCATGACGATTGTCATTCAACATCCGGTCTAGCAACGCATTGACTTAGCGTTGTGATATTTGGTGTTTTAACGGTCTAATATAAGTGGTCTTATTATGAAGTTGTGCTCACTACATCCATCAATATAGTTAACAGTTCGTCGCCAGATGAAAAATTATGTTTTCAGCAGTAAAAACAATGTTTCTACGGCTACAATAAGGATTTTTGTGATCGTGGTATTTCATGAAAATTACGTTGATTTGAATGAGAGGCAGCGTCTAACGGAAGTTCCAAGACAATCGGAGGGCAAGCGCGGAAGAAAAAAAGACGAAAAGGGGCGGGGCTGCATAAGGTGAATAAAGCACACTGAAATGCCAAGATGTAAGAAATCTGCTATACAAATAAAACCTTCTTGTCTTGCCTATGTGTGTGTGTGTGTGTGTGTGTGTGTGTGTGTGGGCCTACCTGCCGATGTCTTTGGCCACCTGTTCATTGGGGCAGTTGATGAGGATGACTGAATGGTGTCCAGCCACATAGCTCCCAGTCAGGGCCGAGTGCAGCTGGATACTCAAGGTTTTTAACACAGGATACAGGGCAAGCATCAGTAGCAGTCCCTACAGCCAGCACACACACACACACACACACACACACACACACACACACAAACACACACACACACACACATTAACCAAAATGTTTAAACTGTCAAGATATTACAAATCAGCAAAAGGGACAAAAACAAACACACACACACACACACACACACACATTGCACACAATGTGTAAACTGTCAAGACATTACAAATCAGCAAAAGTGACACACACACACACACGTACACACACGTACACACACACACACACACACACAGAACAAGAAAACCATTCCAAATCCATGCAACCTAAGCATGACCCATGATGTCACTCACATGCCTCTGTAAATCCATAAACAACTTTCTCATGATCAATCAAGCACTCAGATGCAGTAAACAGCCAAGTGTCTCCAAGAATCCGGACAGTAGCCTAGTCTAAATTCAGAAAGTCTGGCTGGGCTTGCTTGCTTGTTTGTTTGCTTGCTTGCTTGTTGTCTCCTTGTCAGATAGCCTACTCGCTGACACAATGTGTGTGATTATTCCCACACAACAGTCAATTAGAGTTAGGCCTGCTCCCCCAGGACAGTAGGCTAGTTTTTCTTTTGCTGTGCCCAGCATTGCGGCCTCATCATTATTTGGTGATGTTGGCCGGAGACACTGGTTCATTCATGGTCTGCTCAGCAGTAGCGTAATTTGGCCAAGACTGAAGCGCTACGCCGCTGCATACCGGCACAGGCAGGATTTTGAGCGGAGGACGAGTCCAAAGGCCATCGCTATCCTCCCCAATGCATGTAGTTATGGAAACTTGTTTCGTATCACAAACAGAGAAAGGAAGACAAACCAGCAAAACCAAATATACTCTTGTCTTAAAATTATGACTGTCCTCAAGAGAGAAATCGAAGTTTTAATTTGTAAAGCCAAACATTTTGTTTATGATTAATTTAATTTGGACGAAAATATCCAGATGACATGATGTTAGTAGCCTAACTTCAGCGCTAACTTTTGCACCTTGACAACAAATCTCGCACCTTGAAACACACACGCATACACTCCGAAGCCACGTCTAGTGTTCGCCGTGTGTCAATCATTCCCATAACTGGTCATTTGGTAAGCAGTGTGTCAAGAAAAAAACAATCAACTAGACACTGATATTTACATTTATGTAAACGTTATTAGTTTCAGACAAGACGATGTTGACAGCTAGCCTTGCACGGGACGGTACCTTGGGAATGTCGTTTTGAATGGATGTCCCACTTACTTACCCCGAGAATAAACACGTATCCGGGTCGAGAAACGGTGTGAGATGTTGAATCTTTTGGGCATCTTTGATACCACCAATCCATTTTTCCGTTATGAATGAATGCCATGCCGTGGAAAAGGAAACCCCGACCCTTACGTTACCTAACACTTGTCGCTAGCGTAGAACTGACATCAAATCAGCTCGTTTCACAAACTGTCCATGCCATGGTGAATCAACATTGTAACAAGTATTTGTAATTGTAACATTAATTTAGAAACATAATGTCAAACAACGTCTTCTACATGCCGTATGCCGTATCATCTATAACCAGTGTCCCATGGGCAGAGCCAAGATAAGCTCCGTGTGGTTTGACAGGTAGCTATCGTTAGTGTCGTTAACCAACGGTATGCGGGGCAAGAGGAGAGAGCTGCGGGCAGAAGTTTTGCGAGTGTTCTGAATCACTCTCATTGGACAACGCAAACTTCCGGGTTCGAAGCCAGCCAATGAAAAGCAGAATGGACCTAACGACACTAACATGCCCTCTGCTAAACCTTTAAGCAGCTTATACATTTAATACACTAAAGTGCTAGTGCCCCTTTTTGGGTTAGGAAGAGAGGGAGATGTGGAAAATGAGATGTTCGCTAGTTCTACAGATTATTGTCTATCTCTCTATTCACTCTGCTTATGTGAGACTGTAGTGTGCATTATGCACTCACTGTGTGTCAGTGCTGTGGTCAGTGTAAACAAACCTCCTTGCCTACAAATATGTGGCCTATCCCAGCCAAAGCAAATGGGTTTGCTATGCAGGTTTGTCTACAAACAAACAATAGGGCCTTAATAGCTGTTATCCCAAGTTCGGTCAGAACAAAAAAGAAAAGTCGCTCTGACCTTGTAGGGAGTCCCCTACCTCCCCTATTTACTAGGCTACTGTGTGTGTGTGTGTGTGTGTGTGTGTGTGTGTGTGTGTGTGTGTGTGCGCGCATGTGTGTGTATCTTCCTCATGCCAGCATGTCATGTGCTTTTAGGCCCAGGAGGATATAACCTACTCAGACTTTTCTTTGACACATAATACTATGACAAGCACTTTATGAAATGCATAAATAAATAAATAATACAAAATAAATTTGTATTATATAAATAAAATAATATATTATTATTATTGGGTGAGGACACGTGTGAGTAGCCTATAGCAGGTGGTGTGAAACTGTCCTTGAATGTGTGTCCCGGTCCTTCATAAAATCACACATCCAAATGTATTTGTTTCACTTTCAAATAAATCTGTTCTTGTGCTTCATTGTATGAGGCTGGTTTGGGATCCACATGTATGTTGCAAGCGTAGGCCTATTTGTGAAATGAAAGGTTACAGTAGCCCGCATTATCTAGGCCACCACATAGAGATGTGGTAACACGCAACCACAAGCAATGCTGAGCCTGAGCGTGGCCTATTTAGTGGGCTACCATGGAGTTTACCGTTACCGACTTCAGACAAAAGGATGTTGGTCAAAGCTGAACTCCAGGTAAGACTATTTAAACAGTCCTGTATGTTGTTTGAAGGTACCAACAGAAAATGTTTGTAAAGTGCGAAGGCAAGCCTTTGGTGCCAGAAACTTGTTCAGTGCATGCAGGTGGTACAGTTACACCTGTCTCCTTGTCTACTCTAGACCATATCATACTGCTTTTGTGCCGCTCAATGGTGTTTTTTGCCCCCAATGGCACCTTCCAGGTAGCACAGCCTAAAAGGCACTACCCTTACCCTATTCCTAACCCTAAACTGAGTGGATTAGTGCCTTGAAGGCACCGTTGAGGGCAAAAAATACCAAAGACCTTTTGTGTTCAGAATAGGCTATTGCACAATGCAGTGAGGGCAGTAGTTTGAAAGATGACTGACTAATGTTGACTGACTTAAAAAGGAGAAAAAGGTGAGTGTTCATTTGACAAAATGGATTAATAACAGTATCTGATTAATAAAACACAAATTAGACTAAATAAAAAATATGCCAATATGTGTGTTTCCATGAGGCCTAGACACATAGACACATGTAGCCTACAAGTGAACATCAACATCAACTCAAAATAGCTTTCCCTGGCTACACCACCGCCTTTTTTTAACAACTTGTCTGTGGACAGTGTATTTCAGTAAAATTGGTTGAACAAAACACAGGAGACTAAACTTGACCTCCCACCCCCCCAGTCAAATCTGACACTGCAGTAGCCTAACACCTACACTGTCACACTCACCTCAGGTGCCATTGGGTGAAGCTTGACTGCCTGCATGCATGCACCCTCAAAACAGCACCCAAAATAAACTCATAATAATCATTTTACAGACGTGCCATGTCTCCCCGTTGTTGTTGTGTACGTGTACATGTGTGTGTGTGTGTGTGTGTGTGTCTCTGTGTGTGTGCACGCCATGGACAGAGACTGTGTCTGACAGAAGTCCTGTGTTATCAAGGCAGGCAACTGAAAATATAGAAGAAGAAAGTATATCTCCCTCTCTCAAACACACACATACAGACACACACATAATTTCGTTATGTCCAGAGTTCTAGAAAGAGTTGAGAGCTCTCTAGATCTTCTTATGTGCATCTGTATTGTACTGTATAGCCTGATGACTGCCCTCTTGTGGCTGAAAAGGTAATTGTCTTGATTGTCATGGCAGTTTCATTCAATTGCTTACACACAATTTTCAAAACAGGGCTCTTTTTTCATGCCAACTGGGTTCAATGCAAAACACATTTATAAAAAAAGCTTTATTTAAGAAATACTTAGATGTCCTAGACTTTTTCAGCCAGACATGTAAAGGATCATTTATGTGACAAATAGATGCTGATAAACTCCAACACAAAAGACCAAACCTTCACACTGTTTGTGTTTCTTCTTCAATATCAATTTATAATTTATTTTTCCTGAGCCATTTTATACACTTATCCTTGATATCGCTATGGAAGCGCTCTAGAGAGAGTGTGTGAGAGACATACTGTAATTACAACTAATTACAGTGGTCTGAGGCATTATCCATCCATATTCTCTGGTTTCTAGTAGTTTTAAACTTTATTCTCAGTTCTACTAACACCAGTTCTCCAGTAATTTTACATAGCCTTAACATTGTTCTCGGTTCTATTTACAGGTTCTCCAGTAGTTTGAAGACTTACATTCTCGGTTCTTCTTCAGAGTGGTTCTCCAGTTCTGCTTTCCAAGGATCAACTAGAAAAGCGCTCAGAGAGCGCAGACCTCCGCCAAGGCAATGTGGTCGCAAACACAATATACATTCCAGATGATGTTCTGGATCACCAATTGCCACCAAAATTTAATCAGCTCTTCCTTGTCCCGACAATTTCCATTGTCCGAAAATTTCATCCAAATCCGTGCAATACTTTTTGAGTTATCCTGCTGACAAACAGACAGACACACTGTTACCAAACACACTGTTCAGTATTGAGATACATATATCAACCATACATATACACATATAATGCAATAGATGCTTTGGAAGACTTCTAGAAGTTTCTGAATTAGTGTGATGTCACTCTAATGTATGTTGTCCATCCTGCATTCATCCTTCAATACTCAATGGTGTGTAGCAGAGCAGGTGTGTGTTCTCTCCCAGTTCTGGCAGATGCTGTAGCAGTTTTTAGTTTTGTTGGTGTAGGCCTACATCTGTGATATAGCCACACACACACACACACACACACACACACACACACACAAACACACTAGTCATATGGTGTTCTGGAACTGTCCAAATCAGGAGGGATCCTGAGTGACACTCTTCCTAAAAAGAAACAAGTCCTGATGGACACATTGGCAGTATAGAGTGCAACCGTTCAAACAAGGATCACAGGTCAGCATGCTTAAAGTAACTTTTCAGGGCATATTCATCTACAGGCATGGACTGGCCATAGGGCTTACAGGGCAATGCCCGGTGGGCCGACGGTCATTTACTCATAATTTTCATGAAGGACATTGGGCTAGTTAAATTAAATCTTTCATATTCATGCAATATATCCAACGTACAGTGTTATTTCAGCTAGCCACAATGTTGTTAGTGAATAAAAATGATGGTGGGCCGCCATGGCTGAAAATGCCCAGGCCGTTTTTGGTCCCAGTCCGGCCCTGTTCATCTACTAATCAGGCGTCCATTTCCCAAAAGCATAGTTGCTAACCAATTAGCATCTTAGTTAGTTGGCGATGGGATATTGCATTGCATCCAACATAGTTGCCAGTGTAAAAGTGGGTTCTGTGGGGCGTCTCAAAACTGCACAGAGCTCAGTTGTATGTAGAACTTTAGAAGATGTATTTAACTTCTTCCCCAGTACACAACATAAGGAGGCTGCTCACACTCTAGCTATCCAAAAACCCCAGCTCTCTCTAGTAGGCAGAGAGGCTTGGTCAAAGTTCTAAAGTATCTTTGGGGTGGACCTATATAACAGAATATGGACAAAAACTCTTTTCCTATTGTCATGGGACGGACTATTTATGTTTTGATGGCCTAATATAGCTGAGAGCATGGAAGTTTATGCCTGTTCAGTAGCCTAGCATACGGTTATTGCCAACAATCTTCGTTACCGATCCCTGAAAAACTTGGATTAAACAGTGTGGTGATGACACAGAGACGAAGGACATCGTGGTAACAACTTATGTGAGAACTTGGATGTTTTCCAGATCCATTGGTAAAGTTTCACTCATTGACTGTGCTGGCGATTTTGCAAGCGTTAGCTAAATTGTAGCTAATGTTAGCCATTGATTGCATCCCCTATGCAATGTCACATTAGCTGGGAAGTTGGTTGAGATGAGATAGACGTATAAATGTCTGAAGCGTTTCATAGTTTGCTACTTTATGCTTTGCCTTGCTATGTCGTGATATTCGTGCTATCAGCTGGTGCGGTCGCATCTACACCTACAGCTAATGCTGAATTCACACTGGAGTCTGTATTTACCTCAGAAATTCGCAATACACTCTCTAGTGGATGTCGTACTTTGTCCATAAAACCGCAGGGGGGCATTGTTGACAAGATGGCGGAGAGGGTGGAAAGACTGATTTTGTGTGTATCTGAGTACGCAGTCCTGTATGATGTATTTTGTGAGGGCTATAGGGACATTAACAGCAAAACTGCTGCCTGGTCCCGTGTTGCAGCTGATGTAGGCATGACAGGTGTGTTTTGTTGGAGAAATAGTGAGAGTATGCATTTCAGTACGTCCAGTAGAAGTCGTTGCCTGGAGTATGCTAGCGCTAGGTTTGAGTTTACCACGAACACAGTTCAAACAAAGCAAACCTCTTTGCAAAAAAGAGCAAACCTTTTTTATTTTAAATAAGTTGCTTAATCTTTTTGTTCGAATTCCCGCCCCTGCGCAAGTTAATGGTACAAGTTATTGTTTACAATTTGATAGGTTATTGCAATGTAGGAGACGTAGTCTACGCAGATGCAAAAATGCAAGGCAACATGTTCAGAATCAGATTTATTTATTTATTTAGGCCTATTGGCCAGATATAACAGGAATTTGATTTGGGCAGGTGCTCTTTATGCACTTATCTATAGTATTCTGAATAGAACTAATATAGCAGTCCTATAATAGTAGAACAATATAAAACAATCCAAGAATTGCAGTCCCTGTAAATAAATAAAGCAGGCCAGGTGTGCAGAGTGCATACAGCTTGTTGACGAATACCGTGGGTACTTGTGTGGGTTTTAAAGAGATCCTATGCAAGTCCGGTGGCGCCGTAAGCTTAGAACCAAACAAAGCAGTTATTAAGCGTTTCTGCCAAGAATCTAGAATTGCATAGTCGATGGAGAAAGAAGCTAACAAAATGTATCGACAGTTGAATGCTCTGAGAAGGCACAAATTGCGTTATAATTCCAATAGGAAGCTCCAACTAAGTCACGTGACCTAGCTTGCATGCTAACCACAACAAACGGAGGGCGGACGCTCCCACTGATCTTGCAAGGGCGATATCTGCCTCTAGGAGGCACAGAGAAACTCGCAAAGGGGCTAATTTTACTCCGGAACATGGCATTTATCAATTCCACTGAGCTCTAGGCAATGTAAAGGTATAAGGAATAGGAAATGTCCAAATTTTGCCTAAATGTTGCAAGTGGGGACTTTAAGAACAAATGTCTATGTTTGCATAAATGGAGAATGAGGCTGTAACTGTATAATGTGTTTACAGTGGAGGAAGCAAAGAAAAAGTGGAGGGATTTGAGGGACAGTTTTGTGCGCTACAGAAGGGAGGAGCAGGCCAGGCGGGTTAGTGGGTCCACTGCCTCTCAGCGGCGGCCCTGGCGCGATGCACAAATTATGGCATTCCTACTCCCCTTTATTACCCCGAGGAAGACCACCTCCAACTTCCCCGACAGCCAGGACACAGAGAGAGGAGAGGTGAGAGGCGATGGAGGAGAGGAGAGAGTGCACTGAGTGATGGTGAGGAAGAGGAAGAAGGAGGAGGAGAGCAGGAGGAAGAAGAGATAAGACCCCTTTCTCTCAGAGGACCCATGATGAATCTGGCCTGACAGACCCCTGATGACCACTACCTCGATGGCGACTTACACCCAATGAACTCTAATGCTACCCCAACTACTGAATCCAGCCCCTGACCCCTCTACCTTATTGACTGTCACACAAACTATGTATATTAACTCAGGCTACATTCAGTACCCATACTGTTCTGTGTAAACCAACCTTCCCGTACTGTCTGTAAAGTGGCGCGAGACAATGCATTGTATTTGAGCGCTCTACAAATCAAATTAAATTTAATTGAATAGAAGAGGAGGAAGAAACAGTAGTAGTGGAGGAGAATGAGAGAAGAGACGGAGAGAAACACACAAGAGAGAGAGGGAAATGAGAGGGAGAGCGTGAGAAGAGAGTCGGAGAGAGACGCACAGGAGAGTGATCGACGATCAGAATTGGGGTTGGGATTGGGAGCAGCTCGCCGCCGTAGGCAAGGTTCTGAGCGTCCTGAGCCAGCCACCAATTTTGAACAGAGGATGCTGGGGGCCATTGAGAGCGAATGGTGAAGGACCAATTGACCCTGACCAGGCTTTCTTGGACAGCCTTCTGCCATCTCTCAAGAGGATGTCTAGGCAAAAAAAAAGCACAAATAAAACTCAAAATACATCAACTAATATACGAGATGGAGTTTGAAAATGAGTGTAAGTATTTTGTGACCCTGCTGTAATGATGCATTTTTAACAGTTGTGTGCTATTTACATCTTTTAATTTCTGTTATTTTTTCTTTTGCAGAATCTGGACCATTGGAATCAACATAAAAAACACCACAGGTGGAAGTCATTAAGGCAAATTATGGCCTATAATTAGCTTGACGAAACATTGGAACACACACTGACTAAGGCAGGAAGCCGAAACGTCTGCTTGTTTTGTCAAATGTGAAATGTGAAAATAAAAAAAAGAAGAAACTAAAAACTATTCGGAGTGCGATTATCCGTTTGCTTATGAAAACGCAATTTATGTATAAATACAGCGCGTCTTGTTGATAAAGTCAGCTTCATCAATATGGATCGAAGACAACTCATTACTGTAACATAGCGGCAGTGTGCCTGCTTTGGAAGAGACGGCAGAGAAGACGGCGCATCTGGGTCCACGAAACGTTGCAGACGTGCCTGCAACGCGGCGAGTACCACTATCTAGTACAGGAGCTTCGACTGGATGACGAATGGTTTCAGCAGTATTTCCGCTTGACCAGGGGCAAGTTCGAGGAGTTGCTGCAGAGGGTGGGGCCGCGCATCGCCAAGCAAGACACCCAGTGCCATTTTGCAATCGGACCAGCGGAGCGACTTGCGATATGCTTGCAGTTTTTGTCAACTGGTGACTCCTATCACACCATTGGCTTCAGTTATCGTGTGGGACATAACACCGTCTCTGGCATAGTCGCCAAGGTGACCAGGGCCATCTGGGACTCACTGGTTGCTGAATTCATGCCAGTTCCAACCACGGATGACTGGAAGTCCATCGAGGCGGAATTTTTCCATCGCTGGGACTTCCCAAATTGCGTCGGCGCCATCGATGGAAAGCATATCCGCATCCAGGCCCTAATCAACTCGGGGTCGATGTATTTCAACTATAAGGGGACATTTTCCATCGTCCTCTTGGCTGTTGTGGATGTCGAGTACATCTTCAGGGTCATCGATGTGGGGGAGGAACAGCGATGGTGGAACTCTGTCCAGCAGTGTCTTCGAGGACCGAACCCACGTTGCTCGCCTCTGCAAGTCGCTATCTTATTTCAAACAGATAAAATGTTTTTGACTTAAAAGAAAAAAAGAAGCCATTCCTTAAACAGTCCGTAGTGCATATTGATGCCAACAATGGCAGAAGCCATTGTCTGACAAAGTGGTTAAAATAGTGTTTTTATGCAGTGTTTACAAAACAGTTTTGTAAACAATCAATGTTTAGCTGCTTTCATAAACACACAGTTAACACTTTTTGAGCCATTTGTAGTCATACACAATACAGTTCCGTGTCGTAAGGTGTCTGTTGATACTTCATAGTTTTTGTGGTGACATTTGGAGTAGCCTATGTATGTCTTGCGTCTTCAGTATTGGCTAATCTCAAGTAGCTTGAGCAATAGAGCCCTCGTTGAAAATCCTCACCTCCCTATCCATCTATAACCCCTACCTCCTCCTCTATCTATCTATCACCCATTCCTCATCTATCTATCAATCAATCAATCACTCACCCTTTCCTCATCTATCTATCTGTCTGTACATCCCTCTGTCTATCGATACTGAACACCATCTGAGTCAAACAAGTTCATTTTAGAAACCAATCTTGAGTGTTGAACTTTGGCACTTCAGCATCAGATTAAGGTCACTGGAAACATGCTCTCTTGTTCAATGAAACAAAGATAATCTTGCTGAGATGGTGTCCAGTGTGTCCAGACATCAAGACATACCCCCTTCCCATCCCAGCAATGGCCCATCTAGAAACCCCTACCCTCGAAACCACTGCCATCTTCTCTTTTCTATGAGATTGAATGCTAAATTTATGTATAATATTGTGAGTTTTAATTATGATCCCCTGAACTTAAATATACATCCTGTATGGTCTTCTAATTTGCAAATGCTTCGATATTGCGCACGTAATTTGGACAGAATTCACACCAAAAATTTAAGCACATGCCCGTGTGCACACATCTCATTGACTAAAGTATCCAATAAATTCAATGTTTAAGCTTATAAATGTACGACATACCACACGTGTAAAAGTCACCAAGTAAATGAATGACATTAAAATATATACATTGATATATGACCACGTCTTAATAGCTAGCTTACTGTAGGCGCACGTTGTGCTAACGTAGTCAAGTTTGGATAGCCTAGAAGTCAGACCATACAACGAAAACGATGATAAATGCACATTTATAATACCTGTCATTTCCGTGATCTCTGCAACTTGTATCCAAGCGTCATTTTTAAAGTGAATGTCTTTATTTAACTCCAATGATGGAGTTATAAATGATAGGGAGCGATGACACCGTTAAAATGAGCTTCTGTCATTGACAATGAATAGAAACAGGTCGCGTCGCCCAAGTCGCTAGTCAGAAGGGATAACGTTAGCAGCAAACAGCTAGCAGCAATACAGCAACATAAAGTTGACAGTTGTCCGCCTATCAACCAGTGAAATCAATAAACGTGCGGATTTGTCTCACAAAATGACCTCTTGCCTTAACCTGACGATTGAGTTTGCTTCAGTTAAATTCATTTAGCACTGCTGGTATTATTTTCTCGACAATGTATGTCGGAGAGCTTGGAATAGGCAAATTAGCCATCAGCTGCTAGTGAATACAACATCACAGTTAACGGTTGTCCAACTATACACAAATTAAGTAAATAAAAACATGTTTCATTAAACTAAATTGCATTTGACATAACAAATAATACTGGCAGTTGAGCTTCAGTGGTATTAATTTAGTGTTGCTTAAACTTGTGTGTTACTGCCTGAGTACTAGCGAGCACGCATGTGGATCAATCTTAAATAGACCTTTATCTCATTTCCGGGTTTCGAACGTTCAAAAATATCAAAGCAGGGTACCGTCACTTCCTGTTTTACCTCAGGTGTATGAGACGCAATGGCCGCTTCCTCTCGTAAATGTTATTGTAGTGTACCTGGCTGTTCTACCTCAAAACAACGTCAACCTTACCTCAGTTTCCACGATTTCCCAAAAGACAAGAGTCAACGGAAGACATGGGTGAGGCTTATAAGAAGGGACGAGGGTCCGTCTTTTAACATACTTCGTGGAAGTACGTACGTCTGCAGCTTGTACTTTGATACTGAGGTAATCTATGTGCCAAAGAGCGGTAGAAAACGCCTGAAACCCGGTTCCACACCAGAGATTTTCATGGAATAACTGGGGGATGGATCGGAGGTTTCAACAGTCGGTTTTCGACCGGGTTAGTTCGCATCTTGAGGACGAGAGTGCGTCTAACGTTAACGCTAACATCAAGCTGAAGTAGCAGCTAGCCGACCCGCTACGGCCGAACTTCATCTGGATTACAGCTACAGGTCCATGTATTACAGCTACAGCTCTGACAACGCTGGTCAACTGAATAATGCCACTGCAGCATAAAGGAGCTTGAGACTAAGGTACAACAGCTTGGAAGTCAATTGAGGGGCCTATCCTGTCGGCCTGACGTTACACTCACATCAACAGGTACTGTGCGACTGACAACGAGTTTCGGTTCTTCACTCGTTTTTCATCTGAGAGAGTGTTTTGGCAAGTTTGGGAGACGGTTGCCCCTTCTGCATCCAGATTGGTGTACTGGAGCAGAGCCCAAAAGGCAAGTGATGTGATGTCAGAAAAGCCCAGCCCAAACCAAAAGATGGCTCTGGTGGACGAAATGTTTTTGTTCCTCTGTCGTATCGCAGTCGGTCTTGGGGTCTTTACCAACCTGGATGTCAAGAGAGCAGGTACAAGCTTCAATGCCAGAAAAGTTCAGATAGCACTGTCCAAACGTCAGAGTCATCGTGGACTGCACAGAGGTCAGATGTGAATCACCATCATCACTTATACTCCAGTCTGAGACTTTCTCTCACTACAAGAACCACACCACTTTCAAGGGTCTCATTCACCTTTTTCACCTGGCCGCCATATTCCGAACGAAAACGAGGCTCGGGTGGTAAACTAGAGGAAATGCTGACGAAATGTTAATTTAATTCAATTCATTTTTATTTGTAGAGCGCTCAAATACAGTGCATTGTCTTGCGGCTTTTTACAGACAGTACAGGAAGCATCCGTGAGAAACAAGGGAAAGGAAAAACTCCCTTCGCTTTATAAATAATAATTAATAATTTCTCACAGATGCCGGACAGAAAATCTATTGCTGGTCCCCTCTCTTACTGTTGGTCAGGTGGAAAGTTGGGCAGATGAGGGGCATCCCATCCCCAGAAGCTACTTCTGGGGAAGTTTTACCACCCAAGCCTCGTTCTAGTGCCTCATAGTGACGTAGGTGAAAAAGGTCCATTGGCGTTACCAGAGAGGATTCAAGCGGAGCTCACTATTCCATGATCTTTGGTGTAACCCCGTGTGGTGTCATCACATTCATTTCCAAGCTGTACACAGGATCAATATCTGACCGGGAAATAACCAGACAATGTGGTGTCCTCAGCCTACTGGAACCTGGTGATACATGCATGGCTGATAAAGGTTTTGTCATTGACCAAATGTTGTGTGATGTTGGTGCAAGTCTTGTTATCCCACCATTCAAGAGAGAGGCCTCCTTCAGCAAAGAAGACACAGAGAAGACCCAACGCATTGATCGCCTCAGAATCGTGGTGGATATTAGGCGAGTCAAAGGCTATGTTCAGACTGCACTCCAAATCTGATTTTTAGCATATCTGATCAACATCAGATCTCTCTATCGACCGCGTTCACATTGCTTGTCATATCGGATCTCCATGTCCGCTAATCACCTGCCATATCCAGGTGGGTTACTATGGTACCCTAA
Source organism: Sardinella longiceps (assembly GCA_027497455.2). Taxonomy (NCBI): domain Eukaryota; kingdom Metazoa; phylum Chordata; class Actinopteri; order Clupeiformes; family Clupeidae; genus Sardinella; species Sardinella longiceps. The sequence continues at coordinate 26,808 of JAODXP020004134.1, forward strand.
CGCATCATGCCCACAAATAACAAACAAAACCGCGGAGGGTAGAATGTTGGTTGTTTCTCTCTCAGATGGTTAAGTGGGGCCGTAGCACACAGCTACAAGTAACAAGGAAGTATCAGAGATAGAAGAATAAAGTTACTCATCTTTATTTCAGTGCATCAATGCAGTCCAGCACAGCTGTTAGTTGCCTTTCTGATGCGTGGTTGAAAACTTTCACCGACGTTGCTTTCCACACACGAGGTAAGCCTTGCTTTCCACACGCGAGGCAAACTCCAACTTGCGGCAAATCCATAACGCGCACTGACACGTTGTTATAGCAAACGACACTGTTTTTTAAAAGGAGAATTAACATTGATCTCTCACTTCCGTCCATCTGCATTCCACGTGTTAATGTTTGTGTCACGTGACAAATGACGCAAGTGACACGGTGAAATCTTATCCCATGTGGAAAAGCTGTTCAGATCGCAGCATATCCGATATGAATCGCAATTGACACCACATGGGTATGTAGGGCGTAACAGATTCGGAAAAATCGGAATTCATGTGGTTTTCTGCTGTTCAGACCACCCAAAATCAATTCTAGATGCAATCTGGATATGAAAAAATCGGATTTGGGATGCCAATCTGAACGAGGCCACAGAGTATCACCTCTGGAAAACAGAAGTCCCCCTGACCCTTTCAGTTTCCGTCAATCAACTCTGGACAATCTGCTGCCTTTTGTCCAACTTCCGAGGCCCTCTGGATGAGAAGAGTGATGTACCGGTGTGAAATGATGATCTGAAGGTATTTAACATGTTTGTGTTTATTTAGTTTGTTTCACACATTTGATAAAAAAAAACACAATAGTTAATAAATTACAATATATTATATACATTTATTTAAACTTTTAGACCTGTCCCAAAATGACAGGAAAGAGGGAAAACTTACTTTAACAGGTTCAAGTTGTCAATTGTGTGTCATACAATTGGAAGACACAGAAAAAGTTACCTTTGCAATTGATGCTGTCTTTCCAGGAGTATAATAAATTCTTATGTAATAATTTCTATGTAGGCCATGTTTAAGGGCTTATAGCTTTTGAATAGCACAGTACAATCTCAGAATTTCTTCAGTATATACCTTTTCTCTAGCCTGGCGAATGCCAAACTAAAATCACAAGTGATATTTAGTCTGGGGACCTACCTATTTAGCCTGACACGCCAGACTATATCATAAGAATGTATAGTCTGAAGACCACTGATAGACTGTACCGCAATGGAGGGGCGGGTGATTGCGTTGTCTTTCAAACTGCCTCTCCACGTAATAGGCTAGCGTTCCGGCCACTGGTACCAGCTGGTATATCAAACTTTTTCCCATAGCCCGTCGGTAACACGGCAAAGACATCTTTTTCTAAACGAAAAATTTCAGTGCACTTTCTTGTTTCACTTTCAAAGAAAACGACAAGTGCAATTCGTCCAAAACTAAAGCCAAAGACGATTCTGCTCTGATTTGAGCAGGGCTGTCGTCATCGTACAAGGCCCGCCTTACGATTTCCTGTACACATACCGCGCTGTGATTGGTTATCCGCCGCCAGAGGAAGGATACAACGGGTTTCTATCAGTGACCTCTAGACGTACCTGCTGTGGAAATTAAAATTTGCTACCGCTAGGGGTACGTCTAGTTCTAGGCTACTACCTATTGCATTTCTCGTAGCATCGTTTACAATTGTCCATAGCCGTTTATTGGGCGCTACGAATGTCTATCATAGCGTCTGTACATACCTCGGAGCCAATACAAGAGCCACCACGTGACGTAAAATGCAATCGAGGGCCGTACAAATCCCTTTCTATTCTGCGATTGGATATCGAAAGCAGGCGAGAAAAACAGCCATGGTCACCATGCTGCTCTGCAGAGTGATATGAAATAAGCGTGCAAAGGAGCATGGGAATTCCCAGGCTACCTTTTCTCATGTTGTATGTGTAAATTGAGTTTTGGAATTGTATTGGTATAGGCAATCAAAATCACTTGATAGTCTAAAATGCTAGCATTTAGCTCGATTTTACGAGGCTATCCATAAATTAAATGGAATATCTCGGGAATGCAATGAGATATCAGGCTGAAATTTTTACAGGATGGTCACAGCCTGTGGGGCATTCTTTGGACAGTAAAAATAGCAATATTGTTAGACCCTGGTGACAATGCTCCTCGAATTTACCCCAAATTTAGCCGAATATGCTAATTATCTCATTAACTATGCGTGATACAAAAATGTTCCAAGCAGAAATGGATTCTACGCAAAAAAGCACTATGGGATCATGTGTAAAAAGTTTGGTAGTGACCTTTATCGCGAAGTTGCTTATTTTACCCTAACTAATAATCTTACTGTCAAATTAACAGTTGTATTTGATTAGGAGTTTTACAGTATATTGGGGGTCAGCTCTATGTTCCCACATTTGTTAGGGAAATTTTATTTTCCACAGATTTTTTGGAAATAGGCCTTATGTTCCCACAGCCGTATGTTCCCACATTACAAAGACTTTTTTTTTTTTTAAAAAAAAGACCCTATTTTCCCACAGCAATATTTTCCGATAAGGGCATGTTCACACCAACACAGGTAAAGTTAGCCCTGCCGTTCACATTAGAATGGAGGATTCTGAAACTGAAAATGATTCCAAAAAATGATGGCTGAGGTTGATTTAAAAAATGATCGCTGAGGTGGATGAATATAAAATTGTTGTGAAATGTGGATGCAAAACGTTCTGAAAACGAGAGTGGGTGAAAATCGTTTTCATTGTGAATATGAAAGTAGGCAGCACAGCATAAAAGAACCTCCCTAAACCCCACTACCTGGAAGGCACCATTGAGGGCAAATAATACCAAAGATCGAATTTGCTTATATACTTATATAGGGGGTCTACCAGGCAGGGGTAGAAATGTGGGACTATAGTACCTGACTTTGAAGAAAGAAATGTGAGAATATAGGGCTGTGGGAATATAGACACGCTCCCGTAGGCCATGTTGCTCCTGGATGGGAGGTGAAAGAATCCTAACATATGAGCTTGATTGCACTGTAGCCTAAATTACCAGATCCACATTTGGTTATTTCGGCAAAAGTAGGGTCTAACCTAAGTAATGTGTAAAGTGTAATGCCTTACTCTAGGCTATGATGGAGATCACAGAATTTATTTATTTAGATCAAATGCTCAGAAACATCAATTACAAGCTGCTTTGTACAATAGGCCGAATCGACTCGCGATTGGTTTCCCTGACAACCAAAAAGAGTTCTGCCTTGCGCAAGCAGTGTGGATTTGTTATTTGAATGTTTCATTTCCAATTTTCCGTTTGTGGGTACAGAATGAAAAAAACGAGAAAACAAACCGTAATCCGATTTCTGGTTTAGGTTTTGGAAAGGGAAAAACGAGAAATAAAACATTGTTTTCATTTTTTCAATTCTCGTCTAAATCGGAAAAACAAATGAACGAATGATACACAGATTGAAAATGTTCCATACTCTGGGTGAAGTATGATGTCGCGGAACCATTCCTTATCTACGTCTTTATTGAAAAATGAGGCAAAAAGGTTGTATGTGAACTCAAAGTCTAAAATCCTGCATTTTTTTTTTTACTTGCAGTGACACCTTTAATTTGTTATGCCTCCAGCTGATTGTTTGCCACTCTTTCTAACAAAATCAATCATGGTTCACACATGGGAAGTGATCACATGACACAAAACAGCTGATACACATGACAATCCAAACTGACAATAAATACATAGCAATAAGTTACAATTAATATCAAATACATTCATTAAGTCTTGCACATTCATTTCTGAGAGTCATATTAAGTTAAGAAAATAAGGTACAATCCAACATTATATCAACATCAGCCATACAATCACAGACTAATACAAGGAGAAAAGATCTTATAGAGAAGGGGAGAAATCCAATTCTAGGTTTAACCTAGGGTGTGGAGTTGCTTTTAAGGTGGAAATCCAAAATGATTCACGCTATAAAAGTTTTTTTAATTCTATCTCTATGTGTGTCCAGCAAACTGAAGAATGTCCTGTTCATATTTGTGCAAAAGACTCCATACTGTACTTGGCTAACAATTGACATTTAGCTGGAAAAATATATTTTATCTTCTTTCTACACTCACTACTCACTTGTATCGTCATCATGGCTGTTCATATCTGAAACCATAAAAAAAAGAATTGATTAATGATTTAGTTATTTGAAGAGGAAAGATTACATGTGTTGATGAAAAAGAAAAAGCTTACAGTTTAGCAGGGCCGTAAAGGTGTCCTTAATATTAAGGAGGCACCTCTGCTGTAACGTGCTCTCGAATGATGCTGGCGAAATGGCCTCTGCCTTTTCGGCCATTTCGCCGCTTTTGGCCGAGGAGCAACAACGGTGTGTAGCCTAATGCCTTTAACATTGGCAGTAGGCTAACAGATCTGCTTACAGTTGGGTAGCATGTTCTTACCGCAAGTATTGCATTGTCCACCACTTTTGCCTGGTTCCCCTCCTTTTTATTTTATCTGCCCAATCTTTGTTATATTTCTTTCCCGCCTCCTTAATTTTCTTATTTTTTCTCTCTACATTTTGCAGGATTTGCAAACTTTTTTTGCAACGGGGTTTCTGTCCCCACAGTGATTGCATGGCGTAGTGTCAGCCTTGGCAGACATGGTGGAAGAGACCCAGGCGTGGGCGATTATGATTTATGATTTTTATACATTCATAACTTCCGCGTATTGAATAAATCGTTTGAGTTGTACGGCATTCTGTCTTCTTGGTAACATGACCACCCACATTGACCAACCAGTCTTACAACCAAAGCAATTAGGCTTTGCAGAGGTCAAAGTCATAGGTCAACAGAATGCTGTTTAGATAATACAATTTTATCAAATTATCAAGTTAAAGATAGAGACTGATTGGCTTTAAACATTAAAGAAAATAAATCAATATCATACATGTTTATAGGGAAGGCATGGCAAGATTTATTTATCTGTCAAAGAGCATTGTGTACAGTAAGCCAGACACATTTGTATGGGTTGGTATAGGCACATGGAAAAAGGGAGCATATTACAGAGGTGGTTTAGTCTTGTTGAGGATGGAGATGGCTGAGGGGATGAGGCTTCTACTGTAGCGTGCTTTGTTGCATCTCATGCTGCTGAAACGTTTACCAGATGGCAGGAGTTGGAATAGGTGATTGAGTGGGTGAGTGGTGTTGTGTTAGCCTAGACTCTAGACGTACCCCTAGTGGTAGCAAATTTGAATTTGCACAGAGGTACGTCTAGAGGCCACTGATAGAAACCCGTTTTAGCCTTCCTCTGGAGGCGGATAACCAATCACAGCGCGGTATGTGTACAGGAAATCGTAAGGCGGGCTTTGTACGATGACGACAGCCCTGCTCAAACCAGAGCGGAATCGTCTTTGGCTTTAGTTTTGGACGAATTGCACTTGTCATTTTCTTTGAAAGTGAAACAAGAAAGTGCACTGAAGTTTTTCGTTCTGAAAAAGATGTCTTTGCCGTGTTACCGACGGGCTACGGGAAAAGTTTGATATACCAGCTGGTACCACTGGCCGGAACGCTAGCCTATTACGTGGAGAGGCAGTTTGAAAGACAACGCAATCACCCGCCCTCCATTGAGGTACAGTCTATCAGTGGTCTTCAGACTATACATTCTTATGATATAGTCTGACGTGTCAGGCTAATAGGCACATGGAAAAAGGGAGCATATTACAGAGGTGGTTTAGTCTTGTTGAGGATGGAGATGGCTGAGGGGATGAGGCTTCTACTGTAGCGTGCTTTGTTGCATCTCATGCTGCTGAAACGTTTACCAGATGGCAGGAGTTGGAATAGGTGATTGAGTGGGTGAGTGGTGTTGTGTGCTATTGTATGTGCTATTTGTGTTATGGCTTTGGTGTTGAGTTCTTGCAGGTTCAGCTATTCAGCACAGTTCTGAGGTTGTTGAAGAAGACTTCAACACTTACGCGATTGAAGCTGGTCATTCTGTGGTTACTAGTGGTCTGGGGCCGGCGAATAGAGAGGCTACCACTCCTCTCCATAAAGGAGGTGAACCAGTCCTTCCCTGCCTGCTTCTTTACAGCCCAAGCTGCGGGGAATTGACAACCATATTTGGTTGCCACCTCAAATGCCAGCTTGCGAACCTGGAAAAACATTTCATTTTAATATCTGAACATTTCTAGTCTTATTTAATATTTATGAACTAATAATGCTGTGTGCTGAGTGAGTGATCCATGATTTTGTGTTGTCTGCCGTACTTCTGTTATGAATTTGTTATTTCTAGTACTGTAGGCCTATGTATGATGAACTGTCTTTATCCTATCCTCAAAGGAGAGTACCGGAGTAAATTCAAACATAGCCCTGTTGAAAGAGCTTGCTAAATTCGCTAGTTAGCAAGTGGAACAAGATAATTTGACCGAACGCAGACGCGAACAGGCACTTTACACTGAATCAATGGGACCTGACTGTTGGGAACGGAAAGTAAGATCTGAGGTTACATTGACTCAATGTAAAATGTTTCGCGTTCGTGTTAGGTCTGTGCTGTTCGAAAATCTTTCATTTCATGTGAAATATATTGCTGTTAGAAGGCTCGTGTAGCAGGGCTATGCTTAAACTTATCCCAGTATATTGCTTTAACACACTGACCTCCTCTGGGCTCAGGCCAAAGTAAATTGAGGCTGCTTTTTTAAGGTACTGTTGCAGCCTCAACTCCTGCTCTACCGTGAAGACTCGATTGGTTGGCTTCCAGTACCCTGGCGGTACTGCCTCTGTCCTTTGCACTTCTCTCCTGTTTAGATATCGGGAGAGGGTGACGTGGCTCAGGCCATGCTCCTCTGCTGCCTGCCTTAAGCTACTGCCCCTCTCAACATCCCTACAGGCCAACCAGTAAGTTTCAGGCTTTGCCTGACCTCGTGAAGTCGTCTTAACCCTGATTCTTGGCATTGTCTGTGGGGTTAATTAGTTCAAGTTCAACAAGTTAATCAAGTTCATTTGTCATTTTCAAAGTTTATTTGTCATTTATGTTTGCAGTTAAATCAGTTCATCTAGATTGTCATCATTCATTAAAATATTTTCTCTAACATAACTCATTGTAAACTAATGTCATTTCGGTGTTTATCAAACATTAAGCATAATACCACTAGTGTTACAGTACTGACAACTTGAATGAATTCGGATTCCGTTTTCCCTCTAAACTAGTAAACATCGAGACTTAATACTGAACAACGCTACACTACAAATCTATCTGTTGTTTGAACGTAAAAACTGCACATAATATTGTGAATACAAGTTTATATTTGGAAAATATCACCATGTCAAAGAATTTACTTACCGTATACAAAAATGTCTTTTCGTGACTAGCGCGCGATTGCGATAACATATCCACAGGATTTTTCCCCGGTCTGGTAAGTTTAGCGTATTGTGCGTGGTGACGCAATTTGACGTTTCAATTTTGAATGGTTTATGAGAAAATAGCAATGTTTCATTTGTCCCCCGTTTCATTCGTCCCAGCTCCACCTTAATCAAAGGCCGTGTAAGTCCCTTTTTGCTCTGTGATTGGATACCAAAACAGGCAAGAAAATCAGCCCTGGTCAACATACTGTTTTGCAGAGTGGAATGGAATTGAGCGCGCAACGGAACAGACTACTAATCAGGCATCCGTTTCCCAAAAGCATAGTTGCTAACCAATTAGTAATTTAGTTAGTTGCCAATGGGATATACCAATACAGCTGCTAACTTAGTTAGCACTGCTTTTGAGAAACGGACACCAGTACCTATTGCAGTGTGTGAGTGTGTATGTCTGTGTGTGTATGTACAGTGTGTGTGTGTGTGAAATTGAAAGAGAGAGCGTGCACAAGAAAGTGAAGTGACAAAAGTCCTCCAAGGTTTCCTCCTACTTTAAGTGTCACCTCAGCGTTTTGTAAATGCCAAGGTTAAAAGCTAGATCTCCACCGAGAGTAATTACCCTGCCTTTTGATGATGGCCTCCGTTAATGAGAACATCTGTTGTAAATAAAATATATATTTTGACACCCCGTTCTCTCTCTCTCTCTCTCTCTCTCTCTCTCATGTGTATAGTGTATAGGGGGGGGGGGGGTTGATTATTATTGATCCATAGTCTTCAATAAAAGGGATTTTAAAAGTCAAAGTCTTCTCTCTCTCTCTCTCTCTCTCTCTCTCTCTCTCTCTCTCTCACATTTCTTTTTATTTCTTATTTTGTCTTGTTCTTGAACATTCAAGTGAAAACTAAATGCATGTGGGAATGAAGTAATTTCTAAGAATATTGTCCTTGAAAATGGCAATGTTGTGTTTTGTGTGAAATGGCTGGAGAGTGTTTCTGTCTCTCCCCCAAGACCAGCTCAGTCTAATCTGCCTTTGAGCAACTCTTAGGCTTCCCGCCTCCCACAAGAATCTCTTGGCTGATTTGTGACAAACAACAAGCTTTACATAACAGGTCCAAGAACGCACACACACACACACAAAGGTTTTTACAAGAACAGGTCCAAGGAGTAAAAACTGACTTTAATATAACTTTATTTCTGCATGCATAGACAGACACGCATGCATACACACACACAATATATATATATATATATTTTTACAAGAACAGGTCCAAGGTAGCCTGACACGTCAGACTATATCATAAGAATGTATAATCTGAAGACCACTGATAGACTGTGCCTCAAGGGGCGGGTGATTGCGTTGTCTTTCAAACTGCCTCTCCACGTAATAGGCTAGCGTTCCGGTCAGTGGTACCAGCTGGTATATCAAACTTTTCCCGTAGCCCGTCGGTAACACGGCAAAGACATCTTTTTTCAGAACGAAAACTTCAGTGCACTTTCTTGTTTCACTTTCAAAGAAAATGACAAGTGCAATTCCTCCAAAACTAAAGCCAAAGACGAATCTCTACATACGGCTCTGTTTTGAGCAGGACTCGTCATCGTACAAAGCCCGCCTTACGATTTCCTGTACAAATACCGCGCTGTGATTGGTTATCCGCGGCCAGAGGAAGGATTACAACGGGTTTCTATCAGGGGTCTCTAGACGTATCCGCTGTGCAAATTCAAATTTGCTACCGCCAGGGGTACATCTAGAGTTCTAGGCTAGGTCCAAGGAGTAAAAACTGACTTTAATATAACTTTATTTCTGCATGCATAGACAGACACGCATGCATACACACACTCACGCTTTTTACAATAACAGGTCCAAGAAGTGAAAACTGACTTCTGTATGCACTCAAACACAAACACACACACACACACACACACTAATTAATAGATGTTTTGCACTGTGAAGTTCATTAAAGATTCATTGGACTGAGTCACCTTCTGAACCTTCTGTTCGTATCGCAAAAGTTTTGCCTGTAAACAAGGTAATATCCTCGCCTTGGGCAACTGGGCCTCAAGATTAACTAACAGACTGTAGGAAACCGCACCAGGACTCTCTCTCTCTCTCTCTCTCTCTCTCTCTCTCTCTCTCTCTCTCTCTCTACCTCTGTCTGTCTGTCTCTCTCTCTCTCTCTCTCTCTCTCTCTCTCTCTCTCCATAAGATTGACTAATGCACTGTAGGAGCACTCTCTCTTCTCTCTATGTCTCATTCTCTCCATAAGATTAACTAACAGACTGTAAGAAACATCTCTCTCTCTCTCTCTCTCTCTCTCTCTCTCTCTCTCTCTCTCTCTCTCTCTCCTTCCCCTCTGATTAACTAACGTACAGAAGGAAAGCAAAAGCAACCTCTCTAACACACTCTCCTTCTTTCTCACTCTCTCTCTCTCTCCCTCCCTCTCTAACACACTCTCCTTCAAGTTCAAACCCATTGCATTATTGCCATGACAAATAGGTAGTCATTTGTGTCGTCAACACTACACAAAGATTGAAAGTGTAAACATACAAAACACAAACGGGGCTCTCTCTCTCTCTCTCTCTCTCTCTCTCTCTCTCTCTCTCTCTCTCTCTCTCTTCAGGTTCCTTTGCTTCACATGTTCTCTGTCTATAAGGACATGACAGCAGTTTAATGTCTGGCTAATCGTGTGATAATTATTATTGATTAGCGCATTTTCTTTTAGATGACCAACCATGAGACCCTGCTGTCATCTCATTATGTAGTTACATCCTACAGCCACTAGGTGACACTGTGGGTTTTCCTACTGTGAGGTGTCTGTTTCTCTGTGCTTCTCTCGATTTTAACACTGAATCAGACTGAGTCTCAGTGGATGTTCTGTGCATCTATAGGAGACGACCCTTGACTGCCCAATGGAACTAGACCTCCCAACACACACATGAATGCACACAT
>JAODXP020004136.1:0-36792 GCA_027497455.2 Sardinella longiceps
AATGAAAATGTTTTGTAAAATAAAATCTATTACCTCATCTAAAGTTGATTCCTTCTAATGCTGGTGTTATTACTTTTATGAATGTGTTTATTAATATAATTCTGATTGATTACTCCCATGCAGTGGAATATTTCAATATATCCACTTCTGCGTTGTTTGCCCAAGCATGAGTGCACACAGATTTCCTCTCAGTGTTAGCACAAGACTGCATACATTTCAGAAATGGTCAGATGTATCATGTTTTTCCAATTGTCTGAAACTTTCCCGTTTCGTTGCTTTCTCCAGGCTTAATGACGGCAACATAACAGATGAGGGATGTGCTGCTCTGACTTCAGCTCTCACATCAAACCCCTCTCACCTGAGAGAGCTGAATCTGAGTGGGAATCCCATAGAGGTTTCAGGAGTGAAGAAGATTAGTACCCTACTGGAGAATCCAGTCTGTCAGTGGGAGAAACTGGAGTGAGTTATTTAGGACAAGTAGAAAACAAATGAATTTCATCTCTTATAGTACAGGCCCGTTCTTTGCATGTCAGAAGAGGACATCAGTTTACCAATAGTACTTTAATATCTGATGATCACATGATCACAGTTATTCAGTTAGTGATACAATGTCATGTGGTTGTTCTTCAGACTTTCAGACTGTGGAATAACAGAAGTGGGATACACTGCACTGGCCTCAGCCTTAAAATCAAACCCCTCACACCTGGTAGAACTGGACCTGAGAGGAAATGACCCTGGAGACTCTGCAGTGGCGCTGCTGACTGAGCTCTACCATTTAGTGGATGATCAGAAGTGTAAACTTCAGACACTGAGGTGAGAGACCGTGATATGCAAGCGGTAATTCTTGACACAAATTATGAAGAACATGAAAAAAATAGTAGCTTGTGTGGTTGTCTAAAAACATTATATGATGTCCTGCCTGATTTCACTGTCAAAAGTGATGATGTGATCATAATGTTCTTCTTTTTCAAGGCTTTTGAAGAGTGCTGCAGCAGTGAAAGCTAACACATATCTGGAGACAGTTTTAGGCATAAAACCCTTACTCATGGAAGAGTTTGATCTGAGCCAAACGAATCTGGGGGACCCACAAGTGAAGCAGTTCTGTTCTTTACTGGAGGATTCACACTGCAAGCTGAAGAGACTTAAGTGAGTGTCATTTCGTATTTTGTCTGTTTGGTTATTGAATAATACTTTATGGAAACACAGAGTCTTTAATTATGTGTTTTGCTTGAGACATTTGCAGGCTTGTTGAAGGTGGTTTGCTGTAATCTTGCCAGTCAGTACAACTAGCGTACAGTCTATAGAACCAAATGATTTTGCATCTTAAAGTATCATTTTAATCATGCCACTATGCTATCTATTCATACATGATGGAATATTTTTAAATCTGTCAACTTTGCTGTTGTGGGAACTGAATTCCAAAATAGTTTGGACACTTTACAAATTGTGAATAAAAACAGAATGCAGTGATGTGGAAGTTTCAAATTTCAATATTTTATTCAGAATACAACATCCATGACATATCAAAAGTTGATTTTCAGTTTCATGGCATCAACACATTCCAAAATAGTTGGGACAAGGCCACGTGAACCACTGTGTGGCATTCCCTATTCTTTTTAACATTCTGCTAACGTTGGGACTCTGGAAAGAAGTTATGGAGAGAATGTTCTCCCATTCTTGATGCTCAACTGTCTTAGGTCTTCTTTGTCATGTCTGATGCACCAAAAGTTTTTTCTATGGGAGAAAGATCTGGACTACAGACTTGATGGTGCTATTCCACATGAGTAAGCTGGCCATGACGCACGCACTCATGCAACCCCATACCATAAGTGACGCAGCTTTCTGAACTGAGCGCTAACAATACGCAATAACAACTTGGGTTGTCCTTGTCCGGGTGGCATGGCACCCCAGTTTTCCAAAAGAACTTTGAATTTTGATTTGTCTGACCACAGAACAGTTTTCCACTTTGCCACAGCCCATTTTAAATGAGCCCTGGCCCAGTGAAAACGCCTGTGCTTCAGGATCATATTTAGGAATGGCCTCTTTTTTGACCTATAGAGTTTTAGCTGGCAACTGCGAATGGCATGGTGGATTGTGTTCACCGACAATGTTTTCTGGAAGTATTCCTGAGCCTACTTTGTGATAGTCACAGTCAGTACTCGAGTTGAGGGGGGATGAAGGGGAACGGCATCCCCCTTCTGAAATAAAAATTTAAAATCATCCCCCTTCTTAAACTGTTTAAGAAGGGGGATGATTTTCAATTTTTATTTCAGAAGGGGATGCCCTTCTTAAACAGCCATCCCCCCATACCATCCCCAGGGGCGCTTTAACACCTACGGAGGCCCCCGGGCTATAGAGTTTTTTGGGGCCCCCCCTCCCTCCTTCCCGTGCGCAGAAAGCAACACGCGGTAGGCCTACAAGTAGCCTATTAACTGTCTGCTGATTGCTCTGCTTCAATCAGACAGCCATAAATCCCATACTGACAGCTGCATCTAACGATACACATAGCTTAACGTTAACATCGTTGCAGACTCCAACAAAATACCTTACCTTTATTGTCCAGTTCAAGTAATCCAAGTTATCCATGTTAGGCTATATCATCCATATTCATATTATAAGTCCACAATTAGGGGTATTCCTTGCATGTTAGATAAGTAGATAGGCTATCACTTTTCTCCGCATTCGTCTTTCTCTTGACTTGTAACATTGCAATACTTTCAACGCTCATATCTCCGTAATTCGTTGGCCAATATTGTCATTTGAAAGCTTATTATACAATGGCATAATTTTATGTTCGCTTGACTATATATCCTACAGCAGGGTTCGAGTTAGGTGGGAGCCAGCGGGAGCTGAGCTCCCATAGAGAGAGGTCTGGCGCCCATGAAAGCAGCAAACTCAAACATCTGTAGGGGCTCTGACAATACAATAGTATATAATATTTTACTGACAAATAAAGTTATCATAAGCGGGGATCAAACCGAGCTATGGGAGGTGAAACCTTTTTATGGAGTTGCTGGCGCGCAAGCGCTTGTTACAGGGGTGTTTTTGATCATCTTTTCTTTTTGTGTTATTGCCTTATTGGCATGCTGTTATTATGTTCTTTGATGATAAAGGGGCACGGTATGCTTGCACAGTTGCAATGTATAGGTGGTGGTGTGTTAATTGATTGTAAACCATGATTTGGTTGTGACCGATAGTTACCGTGAACAGTCGGGGTTTGCCTCTGACGCGAGAGGATCTAATGATGGTTATATTGCCTAGTTTGTGTAGCCTGACATAGCTCCGACCATAATACTGCTGTTCATCCGTATTCATGGTCTGGAGGTTCTTTAACTTGGCGCGATTATACTGCGGGGGGGGAGGGCATTCACTTTTGGTTTGAAACAATTGGACAGCTCGTCTAATCAGCGTCGCTTATTGGCCGGTAGTCTCTCTACCGATATAAACACGCCCAAGAGGACCGTTCCCAGACCATGGATACGTATGAACATTCGTATTATGGGCGGACTATGTCAGGCTATAATTTGTGGGCCTTGCCCCTGATTATTTTCAGTTTCATCAGTGTTTTGTTTGTTTAGTTTGTTTGTTAATTTGTTATGTTATGCACCCCGTCGGTGGCCTAATATAAAATAAAAGAAAGACGCCTGCATTATTCCGTTTCCATGCCTTGAGTCTACCACCCGCCAGACACACTCCGTTACAATGCCACTGAAAATGAGGCAGCTTGCTCGTTTCGGTTTTAGCCTACTTCAATAAAGCCAAACATAGGCCTACTGTAGCACCAGATAGTAAGATAATGCGCGGCTCTCCCAGATATTGCTTTAACCAGGCTATTCCGATCATGCTGCGCATGATGTAAACTTCATTGAGGATTTCGTGCAAGTAGCATATTCACCGAAATTAATAAGTGCCAGGTCCGGGAGAGAGAGAGAGAGAGAGCGAGAGAGAGCGAGAGAGAGCGAGAGAGAGAGAGAGAGAGAGAGAGAGAGAGAGAGAGAGATTGTCAACTTCTCACATTGTAAGGTCAGTGCTTGCTTCCCATTACATTCAAAAGTCCGCAAAGCCTTTACCAAACTACGCAGTTGCGCAGACTGGAGAACGAAAAAAAAAAAAAAACATTAGTTGGATCCGACGGTAGCCTATGGGCGGTAATGTTAGTGCGCTGGAAACGGTAACCTAAACAATTGGGTTGTGAGGAGAGCCAGGGCATAAAAAATAGCCTAGGACCAGCCAGACCTTCATACTTTACGTATTGTTGGAGCATTTTTCCTAGATTATGACATTTCTCGGTCATTTTCCACTAGGCCCTGCTGGCTGATGTAGCTAGTGTATTCTCATCCCCCGCGATTAGGATATTTTGCCTGATAGCCTACATTGTTGATAGGCCTATTACACACATTTCATCAAATTTAAAAAATTTGTTTTCATATCAAACTTAAAACTTTCGTTTTCCTTATTGTCTTTAGCTAGTCTTTCCAGTGAGAAAAACAACAACTGCGCTTTTAAAGGCTGGAGTTCGCGGCAAAGTGAGCCAGGAGTTGTCATGCATGTAATTCACAGGACGCATTTTTTTTTTTTTTTTAATAATTCGCTATGCGCACAAGATGCTCATTAGTCGCATCGCTTGCATAAGCTACTGTCACAAGAAATGGGGGATAAATGTTATCCCCACAAGAGATAACATTATTCAAGCAGAGGCAGGAATACCAAAACCAGAGATAGGGAAATCCCATCCCCTCGACAAATCGCACCTTGATTATGAGGCCCCTGATTGGCCGGGGCCCCCGGCCAAAGCCCGGGCAAGCCCGTGCATTAAAGCGCGCCTGACCATCCCTTGTTCCATTTTATTAGTTAATGTGAAAATTACAATTGTTTTAACATTGGAAATATTAGCCTACCATTTCAACATTAGAGGCTTTGCATTTATTTATGCGCTTCACTTAAACAAAGGTTTCAGTCACCGCAATCGAAAATTCCGGGCAAAGCGCAGATTTTTTTTGGTTTCACTTTCAAAACGGTAGCCTACCACTGTTTTCTTGCCGGTCTTACTACATGGCATGAAGGAGTCTGGCGATCCACAAGCGTATTTGCGAAATAAAGTTTGTCTACTGTACACTATTTATCACGTACAGGCCGGCCACACGCAAATAGGGTGGTCAAACCTCTGGAAATACGCATAGACAGTGTGCATTTGACCTTTTTGAGGCTCTGCACTGAGGCTTTCAGAGAGACGCACGCAGTTGACAGGTAGGCCCGTCATCTATCTGTTTGCCTATAGGAAAATACTTGTGTTTTTCCCTACACGTTGTCTTTCTGTCACCCATTATCTGTGGCAATCGCACACAGACACAGAACTCTCCTCTGTGCTGCTCCCCTTACCGAACGCATTTTACTCGCACGCATACGCGCAAGTCCCAGAACAAAAAAAACATCGCGAAGTTCATCTAATGCTCTGAACTTGATGATTGATGTATTTACACTGATCACGTGAAAGTAACAGTACTTGATATTATTACTCTCATTCTCCAACATTGGGCTGATTATAAAAATGCATTTGCCTAATAGCAATCATTTTAAACTTGGCTAAGACTTGCACAGGACATTAAGAGCCTTGTGCATGGCATATGTCGCCTCCGTGTATAGAGTAATGAAGAGATGAGGAGTTAGCACAGTGATTAAAATTCCAAATAGTAAAGAATTACCTTCTTCCTTTTTATATTTTGTTCAGTTAATTAAATAAACACATGTATGAATAAAAAAACATATTGTTATATGAATGGGTAATTGTAGTAATTATGTCTCATCATTCCTGAATCATAAAAAAGGGGCAGAACAGAAGTATATGGACCTCACATTCAACAATTCTTTAAAACTTTACAATTGCCAAAGTAGTGCCCTCTGTTGAAACAAACTCCTCAACAAACTCCTGTCCTTCCATTGACAAATAGATTTATAACAACTGACTAATAAAGCATAAATTAGGCCAAATGAAAATGCGTATGCCTGTGTGCGTGTATCCACGAGGCCTATGCACTCTGTACAAGTGACCCCATCATGGGCGCTCATCGACACAAATTAGCCGTCCCAAACGATAAAGTCCACCATCCGCCTTCTTTTTATTTTACAATTCGACTACTGGTCACAGTAGCATTCCTGTATGTTATGCAGTGCCGTCTAAGGACCCGATGATCACGGGCATCCAGTATGGTTTTCCGGCCTTGACCCTTATGCACAGAGATTTTTCCAGATTCTCTGAATCTCTGGATGATGATATGCACTGTGGATGATGATACCTTCAAATTCTTTGCAATTTTTGTATGAGAAACTCCTTTCCTTTCTCCTTTCCACTACTTTTTGATACTCAAACTCGTGATCCTCTGCCCGTCTTGACTTCTGAGAGACACTGCCTCTTTTGGAGGCTCTTTTCATACCCAAAAATGTTGCCATTGACCAAATAAGTTGCAAATGGGTCCTCCAGCTGTCCCTTATATACATTTTACTTTTCTGGCCTCTTATTGCTACCTCTCCCAACTATTTTGGAATGTGTTGAACCTAAATGAGCCAATATTAGGCATAACATTTCAAAATGTCTCACTTTCAACATTTGTCATGTTATCTATATTCTATTCTGAATGAAATATAGGTATATGAGATTTGTAAATTATTGGATTCCAGTTTTATTCACAATTTTTGCAGTGTCCTATTTTGGAATTCGGTTTGTATCATTTTAATCATGCCACTAAGCTATCTATTGATAAATGATGGAATATTTTTTATCTCTCTACCTTTGCTGTTGTGGGTAAATATTGGAGCTGTTAGGATCTACTAGGAGATACCATCGTGTGTTGTGGGTGCAATATAGATGCAAGCTTAGGTCTTGGTAGATATTTACATTTACATTTATGCATTTAGCAGATACTTTTATCCAAAGCAACTGCATTAACACATAACATGACCACATTGTTATTCCTTATATGAACTGGTAGAAATTATGATAATGTGTGCAATGAGGACTAATCCAAGTTACATTGCTTTTAGCTGAAATTGCTGAAACGGAGAGCCCTAAATTTATATTTGTCCCTCATCTACAGGCTTAACAACAACAATATTACACATGAAGGTTGTGTTGTTCTGACTTCATCTTTGAAATCAAATCCCTCACACCTGAGAGAGCTGAACTTGAGTGGGAATAAAGTAGGAGACTCAGGAGTGAAGTGTATCTCTGCTGTACTGGAGACACCAGAATGTAAATGGGAGAAACTGATGTGAGTGATGTAGAATGCATAGACCTTTACTTTTCAAATGTAGTTTTAATCAAACTCAGTATCAAGGTTTGTAGAAAACAAACAGCGCCTGGTAAGTATTGATAATTTGAAAGAGACTGGGGTTGTTGCTTTGTAAAAGGTCTTATGAATACGACATCAACTAAAGGAAAAAAGAAAAATAAATAAATTGCATTCCTCTTTCTCTAGACTGTCAGACTGTAGTATAACAGCAGGAGGTTATACTGCTCTGGCCTCAGCTCTGAAATCAAACCCCTCACACCTGAGAGACCTGGACCTGAGAGGAAATTATCCTGGCGACTCTTCAGTGGAGCTTCTAACACTGAATGATGAGAAATGTAACCCTCTGACACTGAGGTAAGATTTGAATGCAATGATGAATAGAATGATAATTAACAAATCCTGGCAGAATTTAGAGGCTATACAAAATAGAATCCATGTGTGATGGAAAGAAGTAGTTCTGTATAGAAGCCTGTGAAATTTGTGGGCAAAACTAAATAGCTTATACTCAGTAACAATGGTGTAAGTATCGACATGCATGTATCGACATACATATGTCGATGAATGCATGATTTCTGATGAGCATGAATTCTTCATTTGTCTCTAGGCTGTTGAAGAGTGATGCAGCAGTGAAGGCTAACACATATCTGGAGTCAGTTTTAGGCACAAACCCCTTACTCCTGACAGAGTTTGATCTGAGCCAGAAGAATCTTGGAGACTCAGGAGTGCAGCAGTTCTGTTCTCTACTGGAGGATTCACATTGCACACTGAAGAAACTTAAGTGAGTTTTGGGTAACACTTTGTTTTAAGGTTCACATATTAGCCGCTAATACATACCTAACTAGAAAAGCACTCGGAGAGCGCAGACCTCCGCCAAGGCAATGTGGTCACAGATATGATATTACGAATATAATGTATTACCAGCAACGCCTGTCCTCCCACCTGCAATCCCCCCACCCAACCAAATTCTCTCCCTTCTCCCACGTCACCCCTCTTGACACTAAATTGCATATGCGTGGATTTCCATTGATCACCAACTGGCGGCGCTAGACCCTGCAAAGTGGACAGATGTTATCAGGACAGGGTCCTGGGTCCATATACCAAGCTGGGTTATGATACGTCGAACCGTTGCCAAGATATAATGTTTGACTACCAGGAGTGCTAGAGAGTTCAACATATTTTTTGCTACGTAGTCAGGACTGGGTTGTCAGTCCATATAACATTACTGTAACAATATGGCTGCACTGTGTCAAAGTGTAGCTGAGATATAATGTTTGACCACTAGGAGTGCTAGAGAGTGTAACATCCTTTTTTCCTGGTCAGGACCGGGTGAAGAGTCCATATACCAAGTTTTGATGTGATACATACCGAGCTATGAGGTCACTTCCTGTTTGCCGACTTTACCGTAAAATTTAATTGGCCGTAGAAGGCAAGCACTTGGACTTTCGAACAAAACAATGGATTAGTTTTACGAGACATGGTCCAAAGATGACGTGTACCAAGTTTCGTGTGAATCAGATAAAGTATGGGTCAGTGGAAATGTTAGTTTCACTTTTGACAAACTCCACTCCAGGGGTGTTCTGGATCACCGATCACCACCAAAATCGAATCAGTTCTTCATTGTCCCAATACAAATGTGGTCCAAAAATTTCATCCAAATCCGTGGAGTACTTTTCCAGTTATGTTGCTCACAGACAGACACACACACACACACACAGACTCACACACGGACAGACACACACACGCCAAGCAAAACATAACCTCCTTGGCGAAGGTAATTAATGCCTGTGTTAGTGACATGTTAGGCATGTGTTAGGCAACATCAATCATTTGTTAAGTGTGTATTCACAAATGTCTTGTTCATGACTAATTAGGCCTTTATTCTTGATATAATCTTCATAATGCCTTAATAAGCCTTCAGCTCTACTTACTAAGTATCAGTACCTACCAAAATAGAACATGTATAACCCACTAGTATACTGTCTGAATAAATCGAGAATAGTGGAAGAATTCCTGACTAGTAAGTACTGCATAGGTACTACTGATGATGATGTGCTTCCAGCAACCTGGACAGTGACATACAGCAATGACATTGAGCTACAGTATATACTTGCTTATTCTACAAGTGTTTTTCCACTATTCTTGATTTATTCAGACAGTATACTACTGGGTTATACATGTTCTATTTTGGTAGGTACTACTACTTAGTAAATAGAGATGAAGGCTTATTAGGGCATTATTAAGATTATATCAAGAATAAAGGCCTAATTTGTCATGAACAAGACATTTGTGAATACACGCCTAGATTAATGTTGCTTAACACATGCCTTACAATGCACTAATAGAGGCATTAATTAGGTATGTATTAGTGGCTAATATGTGAACCTTAAAATAAACTGTTACCCAGTTTTGTTACATGTCCAGTAATGTTTATCACCTGATGTTTATATTGCCTAATATGCTACCTTGCTGAAACCAGGGAAAATGTTCTTTCAATGCATTGCCAACCATACAAAAGTCACAGGGCTGCATCTGAATGCTCCCTCTTACTGATCTGGGTGCTGAAATCACATTTTTTGCATGTGCCCTGGCTATAAGACATATAGGGTGAGTTATAAAAATAGAATGCTAGAAATATCTATGATAAGTATTTAATTTAGGAAATTCTTTGTATCTTCAACAGCCGATTCATATAAATATAAATAATAAACATTCTGCACATCAAAAAAAAAAAAAAGGGCTTGAAAGGGCAATGTATAGGTAAAAGAGTAAAAGAGGATATTTCCTTATTTTAAAAATGGGATCAGAATGGAAAAGGGAATCTAATCACTACAGGGGGCTTGCACTAGGGTTTTCCACTGAAATATTTGTCATATAATAAAAGTAAACAATTAATCGGTTTGTGGATGTATGTGCCACACTGCACACTGAAGACACTTAAGTGAATGTCATTTCATAACTTTTCAGTTGGCTTGTTAAACAACATTTACATACAACTTTCCATTGGGGGAAAAATACTTTGTGGGGTGTCTATGGGGAAATGGTGGAGAAATTTTATGTGATTTCAAAACAGAATTCACCATTGAAATACTTGCTTATTTATGAGAGACTGTTTTAGTGCAGTGTGGTAGATTTGAATAAGCATGATAACAGAAGGCTAATTTTACTTCAATTTATGTTTCATGAACTTTACTTTTGCTCAGCTACTCTTAATTCGTCTTCAAATACATTCTTTTCTAACTATAAAGGCTTAAGGACAGTGGTATAACAGCAGAAGGCTGCAAAACTCTGACTTTAGCTCTCAGATCAAACCCATCACACCTTATAGAGCTGAATCTGGAAAATAATGAATTAGGTGACTCAGGAGTGAAGCATATCTCTGATCTACTGAAGGTTCATCAGTGTAAACTGGAGAAGCTGAGGTGAGTTATTTAAAAAAGTAGAATAACAGGTATTTAACAAGTACGTAATTTACATTGTAGGAATTTTTTATTGTATGTTGAACAGCTAATGGATTTAACTAACATTGTGCACATCTTACCATTGAAATATTTACTTATTTTTGAGACTATTTTAGTGCAGTGTGTTAGATTTGAATAAGCATGATAACAGAAGGCTAATTTTACTTCACTTTGTTTTGTGTACTTCACTTTATGTTTGTGTACCTCACTCTTCTTCAGCTACCTTAAATTCGTTTTCAAATACCTTCTCTCACCTTTCCTCTCTCTCCTCTATCTATAAAGGCTTAAGGACAATGGTATAACTGCAGCAGGCTGCAAGACTCTGACTTCAGCTCTCAGATCAAACCCATCACACCTTATAGAGCTGAATCTGGAAAATAATGAAGTAGGTGACTCAGGAGTGAAGCATATCTCTGATTTACTGAAGGTTCATCAGTGTAAACTGGAGAAGCTGAGGTGAGTTATAAAAATAGAATGCTAGAAATATCTATGATAAGTATTTAATTTAGGAAATTCTTTGTATCTTCAACAGCCGATTCATATAAATATAAATAATAAACATTCTGCACATAAAAAAAAGGGCTTGAAAGGGCAATGTATAGGTAAAAGAGTAAAAGAGGATATTTCCTTATTTTAAAAATGGGATCAGAATGGAAAAGGGAATCTAATCACTACAGGGGGCTTGCACTAGGGTTTTCCACTGAAATATTTGTCATATAATAAAAGTAAACAATTAATCGGTTTGTGAATGTATGTGCCACACTGCACTGAAGACACTTAACTTAGTGTCATTTCATAACTTTTCAGCTGGCTTGTTAAACAACATTTTATGGAAACACAGATTCTTTTACTTAAAAACAAACTTTGTTTATGTCACTATGTTATCTTAATTGCGACATGATTAAATTTTTCTCTCTCTACCTTTGCTGTTGTGGTTACATATAGGAGCTGTTAAGATCTACTAGGAGTTACCATTGTGTGTTGTGGGTGCAATAACTACTGCAGTATAGACGCAAGCCTTTAACAGCTCTCGTTGCATATTGCATAAACATGCCCACAGTACTACTCTTTATATGAACTATGCACAATGATGACTAATCCAAGTTATATTGCTTTTAGCTGAAATTGTTGTAAAGGAAAGCCCTGAATTTATATTTGTCCTTCACCTACAGACTGAATGACAACAATATTACACATGAAGGTTGTGCTGTTCTGACTTCATCTTTGAAATCAAATCCCTCACACCTGAGAGAGCTGAACTTGAGTGGTAATAAAGTAGGAGACTCAGGAGTGAAGTGTATCTCTGCTGTACTGGAGACACCAGAATGTAAATGGGAGACACTGATGTGAGTGATGTAGAACATATAGACATTTAGTTTTAAAATGTAGTTTTAATCAAACTCATTATCAAGGTTTGTAGAAAATCAACAACGCCTGATATGTATTGATTATTTGAAAGAGACTGGAGTTGTTGCTTTGTAAAATGTCTTATAAATCAGTTGTCATGTGTCTGACATCAACTAGACTAGAGGAAAAAAGAGAAACAAATAAATTACATTCCTCTTCCTCTAGACTGTCAGACTGTAGTGTAACTGCAGGGGGTTATACTGCTCTGGCCTCAGCTCTGAAATCAAACCCCTCACACCTGCAAGACCTGGACCTGAGAGGAAATTATCCTGGCGATTCTTCACTGGAGCTTCTAACAGAGTTCTACACTTTACTGAATGATGAGAAATGTAAACTTCAGACGCTGAGGTAAGATTTGACTGCAATGACGAATAGATCCTGGAAATATGCAGTCCTGGCAGAATCCTGGCAGAATCTAATTTAGAGTCTTTACAAAATAGAATCCATGTGTGGTGGAAAGACGTAGTTCTGTAAACAAGCCTGTGTAAATTGTATGCAAGCTACATAGGATAGACTCAATAACAATGGTATGTGTGGGATAATATACGCATGCATATGTCAAAAAGTGCATGATCACTGACAAGCATGAACTCTTCATCTGTCTCTAGGCTGTTGAAGAGTGATGCAGCAGTGAAGGCTAACACATATCTGGAGTCAGTTGTAGGCACAAACCCCTTACTGCTAACAGAGTTTGATCTGAGCCAGAAGAATCTTGGAGACTCAGGAGTGCAGCAGTTCTGTTCTCTACTGGAGGATTCACATTGCAAACTGAAGAAACTTAAGTGAGTTTTGTTATATGTCTAATGATGTTTACCACCTGATGTTTACATTACCTAATATGCTACCTCGCTGAAACCAGGGAAAATGCTCTTTCAATGCATTGCCAACCATACAATAGACACAGGGCTGCATCTGAATCCTCCCTCTTACTGATCTGGGGTGAGTTTCCGAAATATTTATGAGCCATTTACGAGCTAACTGGGGCCTACCAACAAGGTGTTTCCCAAAATGCTCGTCCATACTATGGAGTAGAAACTTCCATGTTACGATGTACATAGCTACCATGTACTTGTTTCTGGAAATCATGGTTCCTGCGCTTTATCGTAAACAACATCGTAATTTGATCCGTACCTACAAGACCTCTTCTCCTCCAGTAACAAGCTAGTATCTTACTAGAACACTGTAGTCAACAGAGGGCGTTGAACATCCCATAGTTGAGTAATTTTGGAGACAACGAAATATGTACTGACAATGTGATTTCCTGTTAATTATTATTATTGTAGATTAGTCTCCTTGAGTATTTTCATAATTTAAATTAGGCAAGAGATGAAGAGATCATTCAGATGACTGGTGGCGTAAATGGATAAGCCAGTGTGCCTTGGGACGTACACAGGTGATCCCTGCGAGTTCAACACCTCCCCTGTGTGCGTGTGTGGGAGCTGTTTCTGTTGTCCTCTCCTTTGTTATTTAGGAAGGATTTTGATTTTGAGAAAGTTTCCAGGTGGTGATTATTGGTGATAACAGGTGTAGTGGCAGGCCTATTCAATTAGGAAATTAGATGGTTTCTATCAATCGGTAGATGTTCAAATTCAAAGATATTATTGCATGGAACAGGCGGGGACAGGCGAACTGTTTTAGGCACTAATGCGTAAAATATGCCCAAACAACATTGATTTGCATGAATTTCAGTTTATTTATCTTGTATTGTTTTAAATATAATAATTTAGACACAGAGTAAGAAGATATTTTACTACAATCACCTGGCATTGAACCCTCGACTGTGCTGATTTCAATGAATGTGGTCCATAACTGCCCCAGTAAAAATTTTTGGTTCCGGGAAGGTTTTCTGTCGGGTATGAGAACGTTCCCTGAAAGTAACTTTGTCTGAAATGGCACCAGGAAAGTTTTTTTAAACAGAACTAGAACGTAAGCTGTTGGTTTGCATTTCTGGTTAGGCGAACGTTCCCGCAACATTATCCTAACGTGACATTTTCAATAACAGAGTTGTTTAATGATAATTTACACATAATATCTATCAGACTGTAATGTAAGTACAATTTAAAAAAATAACCACAAGGGAACGTTTTCGGACGGTCACAAAGTTACTACACTGTAACGTTAGAGTTTTAACGTTCTCCGAACCAAAATATGATAATGTTCTTAAAATAACCATAGGAGAACCAGGAGGGAACGTTAGTTAAGGTTCCCATAACGTTCTGTGTTTGCTGGGTGTGCGCTTAACCCACCAGGCCACCTGCTGCATGCACGGCAGAGTACCTCACATCTAATTAAACTACTTGCCAAAATAATTTCCTGTTATTATTTCTTGTATTTTCACTCAAAGGTGAAGATACACTAGACCACATTTGGCATATGACTTAAATGAATCTTATATTGATCACAGGTCCATGTAACCACTGTTATTAACTGACGATATCAACATAAATGTATAAACGAGACTGGCATGCTTCCTACGCTAATGTGCCCGAATAGTCTCCGAACACTTCCTAAAACATCTGCAAACATGGTCGTAGGAACTATGGTGGTACATACCATCATGGTAGAAACGTACATAGTACGATGTTGGTAGCCGTTTTTTGGGAAACACCCATAGCTGAGCACCTACGTAGTTCCCACAAACATCGTACTTTGATGGTAGAATGCTAACATTCATTGTTGTACGAGAAACGCACCCCTGGGTGATAAAATCACATTTTTTGCATCTGCCCTGGCTATATGATATACAAGGGTTTGCGGACAACTTTTGATTGGGAAAGAAAATTATGTACTTTGTAGTGGAGTCTATGGGGACACATGCAGAAATTTTATGTGATTTCAAGACAGAATTCACCATTGAAATACTTGCTTATTTATGAGAGAATGTTTTAGTGCAGTGTGGTAGATTTGAATAAGCATGATAACAGAAGGCTAATTTTACTTCAATTTATGTCTTGTGTATCTCACTTTTGTTCAACTACTTTCAATTCATATTAAAATACCTTCTCTTTTCTTTTTTCTCTCTCCTCTATCTATAAAGGCTTAAGGACAGTGGTATAACTGCAGCAGGCTGCAAGACTCTGACTTCAGCTCTCAGATCAAACCCATCACACCTTATAGAGCTGAATCTGGAAAATAATGAAGTAGGTGACTCAGGAGTGAAGCATATCTCTGATTTACTGAAGGTTCATCAGTGTAAACTGGAGAAGCTGAGGTGAGTTATAAAAGAAAGTATAATCCTAATAATAAGTATTTAATATAGGGAATTTGTTTATTTTGAACAGCCGACTGATGTAATAAACATTCTGGGAAAAAAAACAACTTGAAAGGGCAACATATATTATTACAGGGGGCTCATACATGTGTTTTCCATTAAAATGTCTGTTATATACCCAAATAAAAGTAAACAATGAATCGCTTTCTGGATGTATGTGCCAAATTTACAAAAGTCTTCTCTTTCTAGACTTTCAGACTGTGGTATAACAGGAGAGGGATATGCTGCACTGGCCTCAGCTTTAAAATCAAACCCCTCATACCTGGTAGAACTGGACCTGAGAGGAAATGACCCTGGAGACTCTGCAGTGGAGCGACTCACTGAGTTTTACACTTTAGTAAATGATGAGAAATGCAAACTTCAGAACCTGAGGTGAGAGAATTTGTTCCATATGGTGAATCAAGAGAGTTTCCAACATCAGTCAGATTGCAATTTAGAAATTTTAAAAGATTTGGTAAAATTTGGTTACAGTTTAGCTTGTGTTGGATAAAGTGTAATAAGAAGCATCATGTTTACTTGAATTGCTGTGAAAGTAGATTGCATGGTTTCTGACACACATGTACTCTTCCTTTTTGTCTAGACTGTTGAAATGTGATAAAGCAGTAAAGGCTGAGGCATATCTGGAGAGTGTTGTAGGCACAAAGCCTTTACTCCTGAAAGAGCTGGATCTGAGCAAGCACAAACTTGGAGACTCAGACGTGCAGCAGTTTTGTTCTCTACTGGAGGATTCACATTGCAAACTGAAGAGACTAAAGTGAGTGTCATTGGGCCTGGACACATTTGTGTTTGGGAGTGATAAACAGAACAGTTTCACTCAATTAGTCAGCCATTAATAGGCCTATATAGATGCAAATGATTCCACAATGTGCAATGTGGTAATGCAGAAATATTTTGATGTCTTGTTATTTCCATGTGGAAATGGGGTACATGTAGGTTTTGAAGATACTGTCACAGTTTGACAGCCACTGGGCTGGATGGTGTTGAAAGCAAATCTAGTCTTTTACATCACTTTGTGTTTCCTTATATGATCATTTGGAAACCAAATATGGATGGAGGACTAATCCCATCTGTCAATACTTTTGACTGAAAACATTTTTAAAGACAATTTGTGTTTTTTCCCCTATCTATAGACTTAGTGGCAGCAGTATAACACATGAGGGCTGTTTTGCTCTGACTTCATCTCTGACATCAAACCCCTCACACCTGAGAGAGCTGAATTTGAGTGGGAACCAACTAGGGGACTCAGGATCAAAACACATATCTGTTTTACTCGGGAAAGCAGAGTGTAAATGGGAGACGTTGGAGTAAGTTACAGAGAAACGCACACATGGAATATTTAGTACAACATCATAAGAAATCCTCGGCAGGCAATGAATATTTATACTTATGGAAACAGATTCATTTTTCTTGGTATTTTGATGAAAATCTGAACAGAGGAAAATCAGTCTCTGGTTTAAAATTTCAACTTTGGTCCTGAAAATGTTGCACAGTAGCATAGCTGCAGTAATACATGTCTTTTTCCAATGACATACATTAAGATCCTCTTGTATGTAACGTCACTCAATTCATACACTTGTTTGAGAATTCATCAACATGTAAACATTGCTTGAATGATTAAACCTTAAAGAGCAAAAATATGTTTCCTTCCCTCCCTAGACTTTCAGACTGTGGAATAACAGGAGAGGGATACTCTGCACTGGCCTCAGCTTTAAAATCAAACCCCTCACACCTGGTAGAACTGGATCTGAGAGGAAACGACCCTGGAGACTCTGCAGTGAAGCTGCTGACTGAGTTCTACACTTTAGTAAATGATCAGAAATATGAACTTCGGACTCTGAGGTGAGAGAATTTGATTAAACTGCTAAGTTGCTTGGACGTTTCATGATAGGACAATGTATGACAATGTAAGGAAGAAAAAAAAATATTTGTTAAAAGCATTTTGCTACAAAAAAAATGAGATATCTGAAAGCAGCTGAAATTGAACAATGAGATAGTTGTTTGAATTTCAACTTGTGTGGAACTGCATGAGTAAGAGCCAGACACAAAGACAGAGGAAAAACAGTCTTCACCCCAACCATCACCTTTTTACAATGCTGCCGTCAGGGAAAACTTAAGTTCCCTCAGATGCAAAACCAACAGATTTACAGTAGGAGCAGCTTCTTCCTTTGGGCTGTCAGAACTTTAAATGCACTTTAAGAAGGAGAGGAGAATAAAAAGACTGTATTTTGTGAGTGAATGAATGAGTGCGTGAAATGTGAGTAACACTATTTATTGTTTGATCATGTGTGTTAATGGGTGTGTAGGTTGTATATTGCTGCTACTCATCATCTCCATATCATGCATGTGCAATACCAATGTGCAATGGTTGTCTGCAAGCTTCCATTTTTACCCCTAATATCTTCATGATTACTACTTTTAGCTTTCATTCGTGCCTATGTCACCATATTTAAAATTCTGAATGCTCATTTTTTGTTGCCTTGCACCTTGTTGCCATGCTGGCGTAATTTCATTGTTCTGGCAATTTGTCATTGACAGTTAAAACCTTGAGTCTTGAATAATGCCCTAATTGCTTTAATCCACTTTGAAAAGGTCAGTTAAATTGTTAGAGTTGACACCTGATAATGTGCTCTGTGTCTAGGTTATTGACGAGTGATGCAGCAGTGCAAGCTGAGCAATATCTGGAGCCAGTTGTGGGCACAAAGCCCTTACTGCTGTCAGAGTTTGATCTGAGTCAAAATAATCTGGGAGACTCGGGAGTTCTGCAGTTTTCCGCTCTACTGGAGGATTCACACTGCAAACTTAAGAAGCTTAAGTAAGTTAATCAACACACTAGAAGAACATGTGTGTTTATATTGATGAAAGAATTTTCATTTTCAAGACAACTCAAAACCTCTTGCTTCATCTCAATGTTAAATCTTTCCAAAGCTGGTGTCTTTATTTTTATGTATGTTTTTCATTAATTATATTCTGAGTGATTCAATATTTCCACTTATGTGTTGGTTACCCAAACATGAAGACATGTAGATTTCTTCTCAAGGTTAACGCCTTAGCATAAATGTCAGAAATGTTCAGACATATCATGTTTTCCAATTCTCTGAAACTTTGCCATTTGGTTGTTTCTCCAGGCTTAATGACAGCAACATAACAGATGAGGGATGTGCTGCTCTGACTTCAGCTCTCACATCAAACCCCTCTCACCTGAGAGAGCTGAATCTGAGTGGGAATCCCATAGAGGTTTCAGGAGTGAAGAAGATTTCTACCCTGCTGGAGAATCCAGTCTGTCAGTGGGAGAAACTGGAGTGAGTTATTTAGGACAGTTACAAGTCATATGAATAGAATGTCTTATAGTATCAGCCCATTCATTGTATGTCAGAAGCAGCAATTAGTTCACCAACAGTGACTGTGATCATGTGATCATCAGATTTTAAAGTAATCAGTTTGTGATAAAAATGTCACATGTTTTTTCTCCAGACTTTCAGACTGTGGAATAACAGGAGAGGGATATGCTGCACTGGCCTCAGCTTTAAAATCAAACCCCTCACACCTGGTAGAACTGGATCTGAGAGGAAACGACCCTGGAGACTCTGCAGTGGAGCTGCTGACTGAGTTCTACAATTTAGTAAATGATCAGAAATGCAAACTTCAGACACTGAGGTGAGAGAATTTGATTAAACTGCTAAGTCACTCGGATATTTCACGATAGGACAAAGTATGACAAAGTAAGGAAAAAAAATAAGTAGTTGTTAAAAGCATTTTGCTACAAAAAAAATGAGATATCTGAAAGCAGCTGAAATTGAACAATGAGATAGTTGTTTGAATTTCAACTTGTGTGGAACTGCATGAGTAAGAGCCAGACACAAAGACAGAGGAAAAACAGTCTTCACCCCAACCATCACCTTTTTACAATGCTGCCGTCAGGGAAAACTTAAGTTCCCTCAGATGCAAAACCAACAGATTTAGGAATAGCTTCTTCCTTTGGGCTGTCAGAACTTTAAATGCACTTTAAGAAGGAGAGGAGAATAAAAAGGCTGTCATGTGCGAGTTAATGAACGAGTGAGCGCTTAACATGTGGGTAACCACACTAAAACTATTGATTGTTTGATCCTGTGTGTGTATTACTGTCTAGGTTGTATGTTGTTGCTACTCATTATCTCCATATCATCCATGTAAAATGCTTATCTGGACATCTTAACTTTTACCTCTAATATATTTTATTATTAGCTTTTATTTGTGCCTATTTCACCTTATTTATTTTGAATGCTCTTTGTATGTAGTTTTGCACCTTTTTGCCATGCTGGCAAAATTTTGTTTTTCAGATAATGATAGTTAAAATTTTGAATTTGAATAATGCTCAAATTTATTCCACTCCCAAAAGGTCAGTTAAATTGTTAGAGTTGACACCTGATAATGTGCTCTGTGTCTAGGTTATTGAAAAGTGATGCAGCAGTGCAAGCTGAGCAATATCTGGAGCCAGTTGTGGGCACAAAGCCCTTACTGCTGTCAGAGTTTGATCTGAGTCAAAATAAACTAGGAGATTCAGGAGTTGTGCAGTTTTCCGCTCTACTAGAGGATTCACACTGCAAACTGAAGAAGCTGAAGTAAGTTAATCAACACAATCTCTCAAGTGAAGTCTTTACAAAGTTGGTGTCTTTAATTTTATGTACAATTTTCATTAATTATATTCTCATTGATTACGCCCATGCAGTGGAATATGTCAACATATCCACTTCTATGTTGGTTACCCAAGCATGAGTGCACACAGATTTCCTCTCAGTCTTAACGCCTCAGCATAAATGTCAGAAACGTTCAGAGGTATCATGTTTTCCAATTCTCTGAAACTTTCCCATTTTGTTGCTTTCTCCAGGCTTAATGACAGCAACATAACAGACGAGGGATGTGCTGCACTGACTTCAGCTCTCGTATCAAACCCGTCTCACCTGAGAGAGCTGAATCTGAGTGGGAATCCCATAGAGGTTTCAGGAGTGAAGAAGATTTGTACCATGCTGGAGAATCCAGTCTGTCAGTGGGAGAAACTGGAGTGAGTTATTTAAGACAAGTAGAAATCATATGAATGGAATCTCTTATAGTACAAGCCCATTCAGTGCATGTCAGAAGGGGCCATCAGTTAAGCTACAGTAACCGTGATCATGTGATCATCAGATATTAAAGTAATCAGCTTGTGATAAAAATGTCATGTGGTTTGTCTCCAGACTTTCAGACTGTGGAATAACAGGAGAGGGATATGCTGCACTGGCCTCAGCTTTAAAATCAAACCCTTCACACCTGGTAGATCTGGACCTGAGAGGAAACGACCCTGGAGACTCTGCAGTGGAGCTGCTGACTGAGTTCTACACTTTAGTAGATGATCAGAAATGCAAACTTCAGAAACTGAGGTGAGAGAATGTTTCATGTGGTGAATCAAGAGCATTTCCAACATCAGTCAGAATGCAATTGAGAAATTTAAAGAAAAAGATTTGGTAAAATTTGGAGAAAGTTCTGCTTGTTTGGGATAAAAAGATGCATCTTATTTACCTCATGAAATGGAATGCTGTGAAAGTAGATTGCATGATTTCTGACACACATGTACTCTTCCTTTGTATCTAGACTGTTGAAGAGTGATGCAGCAGTGAAGGCTAACACATATCTGGAGACTGTTGTAAGCACAAATCCCTTACTCCTGACACGGCTGGATCTGAGCAAGCAGAAATTTGGAGACTCGGAAGTGCAGCAGATGTGCTCTCTTTTGGAGGATTCACATTGCAAGCTGAACATACTTATGTGAGTGTCATTGCCCCTGGACACATGTCTGTTTGGGAGTGATTAACAGAACAATGTTATTCAATTAAATAGCCATTAATAGGAAAATAAAAATGAAAATGATTCCACAATGTGTAATGTGGTAACATCTAAATATTTTGATGTTGTTATTATTTCCTTGTGGTAATGGGGTACATATAGGGCTTGAAGATGGTCTGTCACAGTTTGATGGTCACTGGGCTGGATGTTGTGGAAAGCAAATCTTGTCTTTTTCTTCGCTTTGTGTTTCCTTATATGAACATTTGGAAATCATATATGGAAGGAGAGCTAACCCCAAGTGTCAGTGCTTTTGACTGGAAAAAAATAAAGACAATTTGTATTGTTCCCTTATCTATAGACTTAATGACTGCAGTATAACACATGAGGGCTGTTTTGCTCTGATTTCATCACTGACATCAAACCCCTCCCATCTGAGAGAGCTGAATCTGAGTGGGAACCAATTTGGAGATTCAGGATTGAAGCACATCTCTGCTTTACTGGAGAAAGCAGACTGTAAATGGGAGAAGCTGGAGTAAGTTACACAGAAACACACTCATTAAATATTTCCATTAGTTGACTAATCTAAACGACTAATTTCTGAAAATACACAATTACTGGTCTTTGAAAAGACGTCCCTTGAAAGCCGTCTTTTCAGCATCTACATTTGGTGGAAGCCACGTTTGTCCAAAGTCTTTTGCTGGTCGTTGAAAAGACGTCCTTTGAAAGCTGTCTTTTCAGTGTCTATTTGGTTGAAGCAACGTCTGGCCAGAGTCTCTTTCAGGTCGTTGAAAAGACATCTTATTAAAGCGGTCATTTCAGAATCTATGTTTGATTGAAACCACATCTATTCAGCGTCTTTCTCTGGTGTTGAAAAGACGTCCTTTAAAAGCTGTCTTCTCAGCATCTATATTTGGTTGAAACGCCTGTTCAGCGTATTTTTCTGGCCTTTGAAAAGACGTGATTAAAAGAGGTCTTTTCAGCGTCTATATTTGGTTGAAGCCACATTTGTCCTACGTCTTTTTCTGGTCGTTGAAAAGATGTGTTTTAAAAGTGGTCTTTTCAGCATTTATATTTGGTTGAAGCCACGGCTGTTAAGCATCTGTTTCTGGTGGTAGCACTTTATAATAATAGTCTTCTATGTATGGTTATTAATAGCTTATTAACATCAGTAAGTAGTTATTTAACCGTTAAAGGAGAAGTTTGGTTTTTAACTGACATGTTTAGCCCCTTTTCTGGAGTGTCTAGGCTCAAATAGAATCATCAACACTTCAAAATTTTGATGATTGCTCCTGTCTCTGATATTTGGCTCATTTAGAATCCCCCCTTTTCTGCTTCAGAATGGCTTCCTTTGTGCATGTCCGATAATGTCCTTAAAACAATCTTAAACCTTTATTTAAAAACTTGTGCTGCTCACCAAGTGATTAGTGGTGTTCATTGATGTTCCGAAACTATTATAGTAGCAAAGTACAGTTTCTGTCACATTTTATATGGTATTTTGAACATTCTGGAACAATTTTTTCGGCGTAGCAATACCAACTAGCACAACAAGAAGACAAATAAAGCTGGATAGGAACTATATTTTGCTATGATAATTGTTGTGGAACATCAAAGAACTTCACTAATCATTTGGTGAGCTGCACATGTGCATGATGCATGATATGCATACAATAAAAAAACTTTAGCTTGTCCAGCGCTCGCATAGCCCGATGGGTTGGTCCTTGGAGTTGGTGTGATTGGTTGGTAGGCTAGTGTCGAGTGACATGCTCAGATCATATCCAGTCAGAATCCTGGAA
The DNA here is from genome assembly GCA_027497455.2 of Sardinella longiceps. Classification (NCBI taxonomy): domain Eukaryota; kingdom Metazoa; phylum Chordata; class Actinopteri; order Clupeiformes; family Clupeidae; genus Sardinella; species Sardinella longiceps. The sequence goes on from JAODXP020004136.1 coordinate 23,012, forward strand.
AATGATTTTAGTGGAATGTGGATTTTTTGTGGAATGTGGATCCATAACATAACTTTAGCAAAATATTTTCTGATCAAATTGAATAAAGTAGCCTATGGGAAATTAAAACTTTGCTATAGGCAAATATATTAACTGTAGCCAAAAAATGGCCTTTGAAATGACAAAAAAATAAATAATCTGAATTTTTGATTTGAGAATTATATAATTTTATTTTTGACTTTTCTGAAACTTTGTTTTAGAATTGCAATTTCAGTTTTGTACAGTTTTGGATATCATGTGTCATTTTTGTTTTTTCCCCCGCATCTACAGCCTTAATAACTGCAGTATAACACATGAGGGCTGTTCTGCTCTGACTTCATCTCTGAAATCAAACCCCTCACACCTGATAGAGCTGAATCTGAGTGAGAATGAACTAGGAGACTTGGGAGCAAAGTACATCTCTGACCTACTGAAGCATCAAGACTGTAAACTGAAGAAACTGCTGTAAGTATAACTAAGTATATGTATGGCTCCAGCTACGACCAACCTGAGCAGTGAACAAACCTATTCAAGCAACACTTAGTCCGTCCAATGACTCCCTGTGTGCATGATTGGATAGACACAGATGGATTGGATAGACAAGGGTTCCCTATGGCTGATTGCTAGACGTACCTACTGAGCAAATCAATTTGCTGCTGCTAGGGTACGTGCTGGATACACCAAACAGACATGAATATTCTGTAGCCTACAGTTTAACTTTACTAACACAATGTACTGTACAACTACAGTAAATTTAAATATAGCATGTATTCACAAATTTCTTGTTCATGACTAACTCGGACTTTATTCTTGATATAATCTTAATAATGCCCTAATAGGCCTTGATCTCTACTAAGTAGTAGTACCTACCAAAGTAGAATATGTATAACCCACTAGTATACTGTCTTAATAAATCTGGAATAGTGGAAGAACACTTGTAGAATAAGCAAGTAAATAGCTGTATTTCTGCTGTATTTCATTGCTGTATTTTACTGCCCAAGCTGCTGTGTCGCTATGACGTTGAGCTATATACTTGCTTGTTCTACAAGTGTTCTTCCACTATTCCGGATTTAGAAATTTGTGAATAGACGCCTAACAAATGGTGAATGTTGCCTAACACATGCCTTACAAGTCAGTAAGACAGGCATTAAATAGGCATGTATTAGTGACTAATATGTGAACCTTAAAATAAAGTGTTATTTTAAAAAAAAAAAAAAAAAAAAAAGGTCTGAGCCTAGTTAATAGCATTTTTAAGCACGGGTGAACTGGGCAGATATTTTATCATAACACATTGAGGGGTGGGGAACTCAATGTAACTGCTTGTTCACTTTGCATTCAAGTTTGGTCTATGTTGTTCCAAGTTCTTTTGTTCCACTCATTATTTGCAGTCAGCAGGCTTGTGCAACAGGACTATGCTAGATTTAAACCTGAACTTTCGCTTTAAGAAATGCTGGATTCAGGTATGCTCTTAAAGTGAATGTTCGGAGCAATTCAAGCATAGTACAGTTACACAAGCCTGCTGACTGCAATACATAGCGAGTGAGTACTTAGCGAGTGGAATGAAAGAATTGGAACAACATAGACCGAACGAGAACGCAAAAGCGAGTCAAAGAAACAGACAATCTCACTTTCGGTTTCGAAGGCAGTGTGTTTCGGTTTTGAATTCCATTGATTTGATGTAAAGTGCTTGTTTGCATTTGCATTCGATGTATGATTTTCCAAATTCTTTCATTTCACTCACTGGGCCCTATCATGCACATGGCGCACTGTGCTTTCGCAACTGGTGCAAGCTGTCATTGCTATTCTGTGTAAGCGCATCATTCATTTATCATCATTCATGTCAAGAAATTCACGTTATCTAATTAGGAGACGACTTTGCGCCCTCGAAGGTGTGGCTAGGCGCACGTCCAACGCTGATTTCTCTTTATAAATCACAACCTCTAAAATTGCGGTACCTTTGCGTACCTCAAGACACACCCATATTTGCCTATAAATATTCAGCGAAACGCCTTCAATTAATATTGAAATCTGTGGGCAACGTGCCGAAAACAGAAGGAAAGAGAAAGAAGTGCAACTTCACCGACTGTTAGGTGAAAGAAGGTGAAGCGGAGCAACGTCAAGCGGTTTTGTTTGGAGGGCATAGAACGGTAGCTATGCCAAAAATAAAAAAAACTTAAATAGTCAACAAATGTACCTACCTACTACTCTCTACCACAGCAAATCCCTCTTAAATTGCAAACCATTTACAGGCAACGTAACAAGCAACACCTGTTATAGCCTAAGCCTAATGATCAGCAAGCTTAAATTAAAAATGACATTTACATTTAACAGATCCTTTTATCCAAAACGACTTTGATTTGTCAACTATGAATTATTTCAGTCTCCTATAAAGCAGAAGAAGAACTTTGTTGAAAGGCACAACTTTAGCAAACAGGATTTGAACTTTGGATTTCAAGGCCCAGCCTTCTACAAAACTATAAGTCCATCTCCTCAACCACTACGCTATCACCATATTCATGGCAATTATGAAAGTGCAAAAAGTATCAATAATTAGGCTAAGACTACAATGTTAGACAAACAATTTATAGCCAATGAATATGTCTTTATTACGTCTAATAACCTAATAATTTTGGCAAGTTCACCAATTAACAATCAACTGCGGATTTTATTAATTTATTTTATACTGCAGTTAGTCACATCTTTGATGCGAGCTGTTTGTTGAACTTCCATTCAATGAACCAATTTTGGGTCTTTCTCTCTGTTTACTCCTGAGGTCACACTTTCTGCTTTTCCCTTTTATTTGTGTGTATTTCTGTTCAGACAACAGCAGAGTGAAAGACTGCATGAGTGAGGGAAGGTGGGATCACTTAATTTAATTATAATAAACAGCCTTCCCCCTCGCTGTGTTTTAATGTGTTTATTAATTTAGAGAAATAATATGTAATCATAATTGAAGTGGCTTATGGTAATGCAGGCCATCTTGATTAGAGTTTGCGTGGAGATGCGCACATTTCACCGCCAAGTTCACTTTTAATAAACACGCATTCCTGAAATGGTATTTTATGAGCGCCCACACAATAGGAAATGCAGTCCTTGTTCCAGCATAACAACGAAGGCCACAACACTAATTATTACAATTGGAAAACCATTATGATGTCCAGGAAGATGTGGTTAGACAATTTATTAGCCTGCAACAGAAAAGGCATGAGGATATAAGAGGGGGACACATTGAATGGAGAATCAAGTTTACTTTTGTTTCCTCAACTGACATGGAATGAATATTCCGAGATATCTTATCAGGACTAAATCGGCTTCATCCGTGTCTTGTGCAGCCTGTAGACATCACTTTAATATTATTTATCAGAGCCACTACGGCTCAGATTATTACCTTACCCGACGTGAGCTTTTCAATGTTTTCATTTCCTTAGTAAATATTCAAGGAGAAGATCTGCTGATGTGATGGCAATTCTGGAGAACACACATTGGAAGGGAAAAAAATGCTTTGATTTGAAATCCAAAAGCTTACTTATTTTACATGTGTTAAAGTTCAGTATGCAAGTTTATCCTTGCAAGTCAGGTAGTGGTGTCGTAAGGGTGTTGAAAGAATTGATAGAACATGTTGACTCCCCCAACTTCGGTTATATGATCCCTTCCTTGAAAGCTTATAATATTCTACACTGTACTTTAGGGTGCTTTAATTTTAAAGGGGTCCCTTTAAATAACACAGATTTAAAAACATAAATAAAACAACCCAATTAGGCTATATGGTTTAAAAGAGCTGCAGAATCTGACACTCCAATAAAGCGCTTTTGATGACAGGCAAAAAAGCTTCGTCTTCTTCTTCTTCTATCATTTTTATCATTCCACCATTCCAATTTCACATTCAAATGCCTTGGTTGTATGAGCTACACATCACATGAATGCCATACAGGCTGTAAATCTAGCAGCGAATAACTGTTGAGTCAATCACTGGTAAATACAATACAGAGGCGGCTGTTATAAGACTGCAAGGGAACCACTGCCACCCCTAATGTCACCAAAAAAGAAAATATAAAAAAAATATAAATAAATATTAATATAAAATATTAATGAAACATGCTAAAACACATGCAGTCACTTGAACTATCTGTTAACATCAACATCGTTGCATAAACTATTCGGTTGCATCGTTTAGAAGTGTCATTTCGGGTCTCTAAATCTTGTTCATTTTGCCATAGAGATCCCAATGATTCATTCAAATAGAGTGCATACTGAATTCGATAATAATGGATGCCAAACTGTACATGTGTTTGTGTACCAAACTTCACGCTTTTAAGAAAAAGTGTAAAAATCACCCAAAATTTGGCACGTATCATCTGGACTATGACTAATTGTTTCTGTGTCACAGTGTTCTAAGTGCAGAATCTACATCAAATCAATGAATATACAACATATAGTGTTGAGGTTATTATGCCCACCACACAGCGAAGCGGCAGGCGTATAGGTTTAGTAAGATTCTTCTGGATTTTTTTTCCCCTAGCATAACTTGGCCTAAACTAAGTATTTTTCAATGGTGTTACGTTTTGCACCAGTGCATAATGTTAGCCTAATCGAATGATGAGTTCGCCCGTTGTGCTCCACACCAGTGCGCAACATGCTTCTGAGGTAGTTCACTCTCGTTTGATGGGTGTGTCAGAGGTGTTCACCAATCAGCATGTAGGTGTATTGGACCCTCCAAGATTTAAAGCGCTAGTGTTAAATATAACACAAATTCATGTTGGGGTGTATTCAATATGGACATATTCAGTAAGGACTTATTCAATAAGGACGTTACAGTGCATTACGTAAAATCTAATATAAATGATGTCGGGCTGAACATACTATTGTGTCACGTCAATGCAGCAACAATGAAAGCCGGAAGGGCCATTCTGCTCTCTGTGTTAGCCAAGGAAATGGCTGAACTGGACAACAACCGTAGCAGTTTAAGTGCATAATTTTTAGGAATGCTACAAAATGACAATATTGCCACCGCTGTCACCAGAGTACAATCCAACACAACATGAATCTGTGTAGCTAAGTAGGAGATAGAGACAAATTGAGACAGGTGCGATTTATTGTGGGAGGGTGGTAACATAGTTGTTAAGGACCCCGACTTTAGAGGGCTAGTAGTCTGCAAGTTGTGGTTTTGAATCCCGGTTGCTAACATTGTGCCCTTGAGCAAGGCACTTAACCCTACATTGCTCCAGGGGAGACTTGCCCTGTAGTTGGTAGTTGACAAATGTAAGTCGCTTTGGATAAAAGTGTCTGCTAAATGCATAAATGTAAATGTAAATTTTCCTGAAAAAAATATATTTGTATCATATTTGTATATGGTACGGTCATATTTGTATATGGTATATCTAGTTGCAGTTTTATTTTAATTTCTTTTTTCTTCCTTTCTACAGGCTTGAACACACTAGCATGACAGATGAAGGTGGTGCAGCTCTTGCTTCAGTGTTGGACTCAAACCCATCATCACACCTGATAGAGCTGCATCTGAAAGGAAATAAACTCCTGCAGTCATTGGAGCAGCTCTCTGAAATTAAAAATATAAAGATATTTGGGTGAGTAACACATTTGACATAAGGGTCGTGAAATTGTATTTAGACATTCACCTTATTTTGGGCATAAACAAGTAGGAGCAAGAGCTTAGGAGTCGGTTTTGATGCAAATGTTATGATGTATGGTTGGCTTAGCCGGGAAAACTAGTAGTTTAGTTTTTGAGAGGTTTAGCTAGATGTGATGGGTCTTGATGGTCTTTCATCCATGCCAGACCGTATTGTCATCAGGTGGGAATGAAAGATAGAGCTGGGTATCATCGGCATAGCAGTGATAAGAGAAGCCATGAGAGTTGATGATCTGCCCCAAGGAGATGGTATATATGGCAAATAGGAGGGGGCCCAGCACTGTGTGCAAGTGGGAGGACGTGCTTTTGCATGCTTGTATATTGCATCTGTGACCACATTGCCTTGGCGGAGGTCTGCGCTCTCTGAGTGCTTTTCTAGTTTAGGTTTTATAATGAATAACTAAGCTGGGCCTGGCAAAGATCGATCTGCCAGGGACATTTCTCATAAACACTGCATTTGTGTATGTGACACTAAGGTAGCCCACAACCTTGAGAGCCTACTGTAATCAGATCCCTCAGTAACTCAGTGTGCCAAGTTTTATGAGGATCTTTTGTGTAAGAGCTAAAGGCTAATGTCAAATGTATCAACATACATGTTCTGCCTAATATTAATTTTGTCATGGTCCATGGTAACGCTATTTGTTTTTTTTTCTGGAGAGGATCAGTGTTGTAAGCAAAGCAATTATTAATCTACAGAAAATAGTGCCCCAACGATACCAAATGCATTTCTCTATTTTCTTTGACATTTTTTGGTTAATTTGTGTTGACTAAATAAAATAATAATGTCACAAACACACCATAAATTTGAATCAGCATCCAAATTATTGAAGTGTGTGTTGGCTTTCTTGCAGGTTCAAGAGTACCGGTTTGAGAGGCGCTGCTGGAGCTGTCCTGGGTGCAGTCACAGGTGCTGCTGTTGGTGCAGTCACAGGGGTAACTGGTGCTGCTGTTGGTGCAGTCACAGGGGCCACTGGTGCTGATGTTGGCGCAGTCACAGGGGTAACTGGTGCTGCTTATGGTTTTTTATTTGGTGGAAGAAAAAATGAGATATCTGTCCCCTCAACTGAAATGCCAGGTGATAGCAGTGACATTGAAAAGTGCAGAGAAGATGCAGAAACACAGAGCGACAGTGACAGTGCAGATGAAGATGCAGACTCCTAGGGTGTCACTGGAGATAACCATGCACACACCAAGAGTGACATCACTGGAGATGAAAATAGAGAAACCTAGCGTGTTCACGTTGTTTATTTGACAGACATACTGTGTGACATATCTATGTCTGTAAGCCATGTGGTGAAATTACATAAATTACAATGTTGTTTCATAGTGTAAAAGAATTCAAAGTAGCACCAATGTGTCACAAAAGGTGTAACACAAAAAACAGAATGCAAGTAAAGGTTATAATAAATGTGGTAAGGTTAGGAAGACTTGCAGTAAAGGAAAAATGCAAATGTGACAATAAAATAATATTTTCCTTTATTGCCCCTCTAATGACTTATCATGAATACATTTAATTTAATTTAATAAGAAAATGAAACATATATTTTATCACATATTGCTTGAAATTGTTATTGTGATGTTCTCTTTTATTCAGGGAGTTGCATATTTATGATTGCATGTTATCCTTTTTTGGCAAGTATTCTGCAACACCATTTCTGTAAAGTTAAAATGGACTGCCACCTTGTTATGTTTTAGGGCATTGCAAATGGGATTTTACAAAGCCCTGGTATACTAGCCTGACAATAAAAATATATTGATCTGCTATATTGACTGCTTTGCATATTAACTCTGTCTTTTTAAAATAAAACAAAGAATTCATGTTTGTTTTTTTGCATTGATTTTTGCATTGCATTATTTTGTTTGTCACTCTGCTTTTTTGCTGACATTAGTAGAATGTTTTTTTTCTATTTTATTTTATCAACATCTTCAGTGTATACCATACTGTATATGGGCAATTCCAGCCTTATGGACGTGACATTTTTTTATGAATTACTGATGAACACATACTAGTGTTGCACCGATGCCGATACCAGTATCGGGTACTTAGTTAAAGTACTCGCACTTGTATTCGTACATAAACTATCATATCATAATTTACATCATAAGAGTGTAATTTCAATTCGCGTTATGGACAGCTTTTACTGGATATGACAGTTGTGGATATGTCCTATGAAGTCTGTGAAGTTTACAGATAATCGCAAATATATTCCATTCATACCAAACAGGACACCCGAGTGAACACAGAAAAAGACTTATGCCCTGTCCCATTTCTACCACTTCCCCTCGATTTTAGCCCCAACACTCGGTTTTGCGCTTTCACGTGTAAGTGTAGTGTGTCCCAATACTTCCCAGACCAAGGGCTAGTGGCTTTCAGCCCTTCACATTGCCCCTTCAAACGGAGGGAGGTCGGGTGCAGACTTCAAACGAAGTTAAGATGAAATTACCCACGATTCTTTGCAAACTCAATCAGCTAAACAAAAAGATTGTGTGTCGGTATACCCAAGCTGTGTCCGAATGCACAAGCTGTGTCCCCGTCCTCTCAGCTCTGGATAAGAACTTCAAAAATATAGTTACACTATTGCATTTAAGCGTGTATGAATATGGGTGTATCAAATTAACCAATTCTTGAATTTTAATATGGCTGGGTGATAAAAGTGTTCCAATACAGGTAAAAACAACACATGCAAAATATTTGTCCGATACATGATGGTTTAGGGGTGCCACCGGCCCTCCGTTTTTTGTTAGCTTGGGCGCTAACAATGCTAGTGGCCGCCACTGGAGTTCTGAGGTAGGCTAACAAAAACTGCAGCTCAAGAAAACTGAGGTGATCTTTCGGTTTTTGTGTTTGCCATGTTTTAATGCATATTATTACCCTCGTGGCATTTTGGTAGATATAATCATTGGCATGAGGGTGTTATCTATTTCATAATTAAGAATACATTTTAGTAGGGTAACACATTTATATTTTTTTATATTTATAATCTAAAGGCACTAAGGTAAAGTAACACCTAGACAATAACAGACTGCTTACATGTTCTCTGGGGTCTTACCTATCCATACATACAAAGATTATGTAAATAGACTAGATAGTTGTGGAGCTAATAATGATTTATTTTGGATAGGCCTTTGCTTTTCTACTAAACTAAACCTCCAAAAAGCTTAGGTCTTAGCTAGATGTAATGAGCAGAAAATATCTATACATATGTTCTAAGTACATATATGATAGTTATAATATGCATTAAAACACAACAAACCCCAAAACAGAAAGATCACCTCAGAACTCCATTGGTGGCCACTAGCATTATTAGCGCTTAAGCTAACAAAAAAACAGAGGTCCGGCGGCACCCCTAAATCTCAATGAAATTTCTCAAAACTTTTTTCAACATTTTTTCTATCAATTGGAACAAAATGCAAGGCCAGCCAACTTGATGTTTTCAAATTTAAATTTCCCATTCAAATTTGATGCACCCTAAAATATATATTTAAATGCTGGGATATCTTAGTTTGATGTAAATTCAGTTCAATTTCCCCCATGTAGGCTATTTAAACAGAAATAAAACCAGAGCAACAGTATTTGCCATTTGGCGATGAGTGAGGCAAATGCAATAACATCTTGTGGTAACTAATTTACCCATCACAGGAGAGACACCAGATATGGCAAGAAGAAATGGAAGTATTCAGGAGAACAGAAAGAGTGTCAAAAAAGGATTTCCAAAGGCATGTAATTTGGGGCAGTAGAAAAAAGTGAGTGTATGGTCTGCTGGAAAATGACTGTTCCCAGATGCAGACGATCTCTGCATTTGATGTAGTCTTTTCAATCTGGCCCAAACTGACTCAGACTCAGCCGTGCACAGATGCATGTGGTATTGATTCTGATGAAGACTTTTCAGGTGAGGCCAAGTTCCTTTTCCCAGGTGTCTTTAAGCCCCAGGAGGGGAGACACCTGAGAAGAAAGGAGGAGATCATGTATTGAAGGAATGCTATTGTGCAAAACCGAGGAACGCCTAATGTCTTCTAACAGAGTTAGAAGTTTTTACAAAGTTACGTAAATGAAAATATGTAAATAGATCCCGCTTTGAGACACCAAATTTTGTGACCAGATCATCAAGGCTCCAGAAGATCTTGTCTAAATACAGGTTGTTAAAAGAGACAAGGCCCATAGTTTTCCAGAGCATAAAGGTCTTGTCTATGGCAGAAGGTAAAAAACAGATTGTTGTATAATGGGAATAATGACAGATGGAGATTTTAACCCATACTGAAGCCTGAACTGTTTGCAAATTTTGTTATCACTGACTTTATGCCCATTATAAGCCCCTGTTTACATTATGGGTGAATAGGGTTAAAATTGCAACAAATAGATAGCCTTTTGAAACTTGCTCTGATTATTTACATTAAGATGAAATTTTATTGGTATAGCAAGTTTTCCAAAATACTTCGTACATCCATGTAGATGAGACTTTTATTTCTAAGGAGGTTGACTTTTTGGAATTGCCCATATGGGCAAAAGAAGACCCTGGATTTCTAGCGCTGATTCAATTTCATAACAGCCGTAGCCACAACACCTGTCTACAAGATGCTATACGACACAGTTCAGATGCCTGCTTTTGGTGGTGGTGGTGGTGGTGTGTGTGTGTGTGTGTGTGTGTGTGTGTGTGTATGTGTGACATTTGAACAATGGGAAACACTTTATTTGAAGGTGTCTTCATAAGAGTGACATGAACATGTCATTAACATGATTTGGCATGTATCATAAACATTAAATACTTTTTTTAACAATTTAGGCCTATGGTTATTGTCATTAAAGTGAAAGTGCTCTAATTTACACTTAGACTAAATTAGACGTAAGCAGACATAAGTAAAACAACAACAACAACAACAAACAAACAAAAAAACAGAAAAGACCTCCGCCAAGGCAATATGGTCACAACGCAATATAAATTTGCAGTTTTAATTCCAGATGGTGTCCTTAATCACAAATTACTAGCAAAATTTAATAATCTATTATGAACATTTCACCCATATCCATATCCGTACAGTATTTTTTGCATTATTATTGCGACAGACAGACAGACAGACGTCAGCGATAACATAACCTCCTTGGCGGAGGTAAACATAATTGATGAGATGACAGTACCATTGTAGACCTCAAGAGGGCGTGCGCTACACACTGACTAAACCGTTATATGTATACAGTCTGTGGACTAAACACTCAACAGAGAAAAGAGTCGAGGACTACCATTATTTTGATGCCTGCAGGTCTATAATGACAGATTCCTAGGAGTAGTCGTTTTCTTTTTAGTAGCCTATTGCCAGAATCTTTTTTTTTAAATATCGGAAACATGGACGCTATAATTTCTGATAAGGAAATTTAAAACTAGAAAAACGAAAGTGTGTGTGTGTGTGTGTGTGTGTGAGAGAGAGAGAGAGAGAGAGAGAGAGAGAGAGAGAGAGAGAGTGATTATATATTATATATAGACTGTAGAGTGGACACACTTTGTTGTTTGACAGAAGACACTGACGGAACTGCTGGATATTTATGTATTTTTTTGTGCATGTGAAAGAAGGAGGATCCTGCACTCTGCCTGCGCATGACGTCAGCCCGTTGGAGACAGGCAGGCAGTGAGGGAGAGAGGCCGCCTAGCAGCAGCTGTACGAGCGCAGGGCGACGGCGCCTTTAAGAGGGAGAAAACGAAACAATAAACCGTTTTCGGTGTGTCAATGTTGTGCGGACAATGAATTTAGGCGATATGGTTTTGATAAAACTCCTGCTATTGCTATACTGTATACGGAATACCAAAGGTAAGCACAGAGCCTTTAATTTATTCTTGTTCGAAGTGTTTGATAATCTGTAATCGGATTGAAGTAGCAGTGGCTCGCGAGCTAGTTAGGGAGGGGTATGCGAGCTCTCGCTAGCCACCGGGGGAAACTGTCTTGTACGGAAGTGATAACGCTAGCTGAATGCAACGGGACGTTTTTAGTTAGGAGTTGTCAACTCCCTGTCTTGACAATGAGAAAAGCCCGATTTTAAAAATGACTGTATGTCTGTCATAAAACTAATAGTCCACATCGGATTAAAAGTTGTGACGTTAACGTTAACCTTACTTGTCTCTCACTTTAGCGTGTGCTTTACTTGTGGAGAGAGGTTCTATGGTTAACGTTAGCCAGGCAGGCAGCCTTTAAAATGACAGGCATTCGCAAACACGTTCAATGAAAGTGGATATAACGTTATTCTAGTATTTAGGATATTGATTCTCGGGTCACGTTAAAATGTTCAGAAAGTATGCCTCTATGCTGTGTTTACAAGCAGCAGGTAACGTCAAGGAGCTAACGTTAACGTCGCGCCATGGTTTGCCAGCGACATGGTGTGTTGTAGCTCTGATGCAGTTGTTGTGGTGGGGAAAGTAACGTTATAACGTTAACGCTAGTTGGACTAGGATTAGCTAATGTTATCCAGCAGTTGCATGGTGGTTGTCTTCAGTCAAAGTAACGTTAGTCACCAAAGAAGTTCCCAGGTGGCTTAGTCGGCTATTTGTACTAACGTTACTAGAAGTGAGTGAGGTGATTATGCCGTTGGCATCGTGACAAGTGCTGGCATGTCCTCGAGTCAAGTATCGGTAGATAGACGGACTGCTTTATGCTACAGCCTATAACGTTAGCAAGCTAACGCCAGTGCAACGAGGTAACATAACGTCAAGTTTCTTATTCAACCCATCAGTTTGCGTGTGTTGCTGCTGGTCCGTCAGTTTCTGGCAACCAGAATAACGTCACATTTCTCGGTAAAGCTCCCTCAACATGCTGTTACGTTAAGTGCGAACAAAGTTGTGTTTACGTGTAGTAAGGCAGGTGTAACAAGCCGTCTGGTTTCACCACCTACTGGTTTCCTAGCTTGCCCAGATGTCATGAATACACATTAGCCGCATGGCCATTAGCAGATTCGTTACAATATCATCATGATTTACTTGTGTTTCCTTGGTGCATGTCAATAAAATCGAATTCTATTAAATAGTTTAGTGATTAGTGTGTTGTGACGAAGCTTAGAGAGGTTACATGGTATTTTCTTTCTTTATTTCAAACATGTAAAAAAAACACGTCTCACTGGATTTGAACTTAGATTCAAAAGTCAAACGTTGTTCCGAGCGCAAGTCTGTGACCATTGTGCCACGCTTTTGCCTCAATATCAGAGACAGTAACAAGACTTAACCCCAAGTAGTCTATGTCCTGCATAAGCCACCTGATGTTTTTCAAGTTGTGCAACAACTTGCTACCATGACTTTTGTCGTATTAGCGATAATATTCTTCAGTGGTTGTACCCAGTTATGCACTTTGCTGTCTATCATAGCGCAATCGCGCGCACCTGTGGTCTGGTAGCGTATCTTCTTTCGGTAAAGTAATTCCAAAACAACTGGTGACCCACTGTCGTGATGAACGTTATGAAAAATGTCTACAAAATACTTCAGTGAGCACTTGTAGGCAGATTTATATCTATGTTTCCGTTGGACATGAGTGATGCAGTTGACAATAATGGTCAGTCGTATCTCGTTGAGCAAACATGGTAACATAGTTGAACGTTGTTGCACATAACTTGAAACACGTCAGACTATAGGCCTATACAGGACCTCTACTTGGGTGAAGTGTTGTTATTGTTGTTAAAATATATGCGTAAGTGTGGTACAATGGTTAAAAAATTGCGCTGGGACACCTTCTTGTCTTTTGAATCCTGAGTTCGAATCCAGTGAGAGACGTTTTTTTTTATGTATGAATCAAAGAAAGAAAATACCACATACCCTCTCTAAGCTTCATCACGACACACTAATCACCATACTATTTAATACAATTTGATTTTATTGACATGCACCAAGGAAACATAAGTAAATCATGATGACATTGTAACGAATCTGCTAATGGCCATGCGGCTAATGTGTATTCATGACATCTGGAAAGGCTAGGAAACCAGTAGGTGGTGAAACCAGACGGCTTGTTACACAGGCTACGTTTCCCGAATGAGTGACGAAATCGCGAACTTCCACCGCCCACCCTAGGCTGGTTAGCCTACCTGTTGTGGATCGGCTTGTCTGAGCCATAGTTCAAGTCTGAATGTGAATGTTTGCAGTATCTGTGT
>JAODXP020004137.1:0-36676 GCA_027497455.2 Sardinella longiceps
TAAAGATGGCAAAGCAAGGCTTCATGAGTTAATGAGACTTTCCAGCGCAAAGGCTCACCAAAAGGCTCATTACCCGAGAGCTCATGAGATCTTTCTCTCTAGTGTCACCTGCTGTCCAAAGGGAAATATAACAGCCTAAATTAGCCTCGTAGATGTAGGCTCTGGTTTGTGTAAATGTGGTCACACTTCGCTAACCTTTTCTTGTTCAGCACTTTGGCTTGACTGCAGTTGTTTTTAGATGTTCTGTATAAATAAATGCATACTTAAACCAGTTGAAGCCTAAACCAATGAATGATTATAAAAGTGTGAGAGTGTGTGCATGTGTGTATCTGGAAATAATATTATTTTAATGCTTATCAATCAAATTAAATGAACGCAAGACTTCTTATGAAACTAGGAACAAACTTTAACAGACCAACAGACCAGTATACTAATATAATTTGCACTACTACTAGGCTACTACAATAATAATAATAATAATAATAATAATAATAATAATAATAATAATAATAATAATAATAATAATAATAATAATATCAGGGTAATTAATCAGAGAGCGTGTAGGCCTACATTTGTGTATGTGTGTGGATACATGTGGTTTTCTGTAAATAATAAATAAAGAATGTTTAATACTGTGTTGCGAAATAATCTGTTCATAATAAACACTGTAAACCTATGAATTAATCAAATACATACATCTGTAAGTACATAATTAGTAAATAACTTAGCTTACTTGCACATACAGCATAAATTGCTGTTCAAAGCAAATAACACTGAGAACCTTCTGTAATGCTCTGCTATTGAGACTAATGTAAAAAAAAAAAAAAAAAAACACTGCTGTTACACAGCTTGGCCACAGGATGGTGCTCTAAGACCACAAATGGGAACACTAAATAAACTCTGAAGCCTACAGAAACCGATGCCGCGAACAGCACGGTAAATTGCACTTCAGAGTGCTCAATAGAAGCTCGAATACGAGCATAAGATTTGGATAGAACTCCTCCGGCAAAAAAAATACATTTTACTTTCCCTTTTCAACATATTTATTTTGTGTATACCATGTTTAATGAATTAAATAATGGGCTGAAAATACTGATAACACCATCTCTAGAAATATTTTGATTGAATTCTCAGCTCTGCCGTTTATGTCTCAAACATTCTATTCAGAGATTCCCGTAGGCTTTAGTTGTCATAAATACGGTCCACCAATCAATCTGACATTACATACAAAATGTGCGATCATTAGTATGAAATGTTGTCTAAGTATCTCTCATTTATTTGCTACGTTTGCAACATTTGCTGTAACAACCAGCATCACAAGTCAACGCACGCACAACCTGCCTCTCACAAACACCAAACGTCAACTCAATACGCAGGCGAGGATCTGACGCCTTTTCAGCGGGAGCAACACTCGAAATGAGCCACTGACGTGTACACAGAATGTGAGGTCTCACATTTGGTTGGTCACGTGCTTTTTAAGGAAAGGAGACAGATCTCGAACGAGGTTCCATGAGGAACGCCCCCTTTTTGCTCGGAATCTCGTTCGTAGCCTCGCTTCAAAGGCCACATCATTAATGATCACTTCCTAAATGATTACCTCCACCCAATGAACTCTAATGCCACCCAACTATTGACTCCATCCCCTGACTCTTCTACCCCATTGACTGCCCCAAAAAGTTTTTTCTTACCATCTAGTAACTGTATTCTGTATTCATGCTATTACTCAGTGTTAAACATGATCAATCTATGTATCAGGCTACTGACTGTACAGACACTTCACTAGGCCCCCAGAAGGTGGGTTGAGCCCATGAGGCGTGGATCTGCCCGAGGATTCTTCCTAACAAATAATTATTAGTAAGGAAAGGGAGAGTACAGTCTGTAAAGCACCGCAAGACAATTAGTCTAAGCGAATTAGCCCAAAAAAGGGTCAAAGGTGGAAGTAAATATAGCCAAAGCATATTTTGTATCATTTGAAGCAGAATTTTCTGTAGATTAAGAATTTGGGGTGCCTACAGCACCAATTTGTACCGGGAAAAAATTATAGGGCTTTGAATAGGCCATGGTATAATGATTATTATATAGGTCTGAATAGGGCTATTTTTTTCCTTTGGTCCTATCAAAATAAAACTTTATATAATGAAAGTACCCATGTAAAGTAGCATTTTTTGTATTACAAGTTTTCCTGAAAAATAATTGTAATATGCTAATGAGCTATACGCTAGTCAAATTAGCCCCAAATGCACCCTTATACATGGATAGTGAAGAGATTAAGAGGGTGGGACCTGTCTCAATTCACTTTAAATGACACACTGTGCATGTAAGCTTTCAGAAAAGGTATAGCATAAGGGGTAGAATAGCTTTCTCTCAACGCCTCAGCTCCAAATACATTGGCTATACACCAAAATCACCAATACCCGCTGACCTATAAATGGGTATCAAGGGGAGGAAGGAGGTGGAACCTGTTTAAATTTATGTTTACTGAGATCCTAAAGCTCCCTGCTTTCAAGAAAAGTATTACTTGTCAAGGTTTATTACTTTCTAATATATTCCATAGGCACTTTTGTCCAAGAAATGCCCATATTTTTTAATATTCCACCAAAATAGGCATAAGCTTTAAAATAATAAAGGGGGTAGGATGTGGAAAAGATTTTGCAGGTGGAATCCTGGGCATATAAGCTTTCAGAAAATATAAAGTTTATGGGGTCTAATATGTTTCCCCTACATGCCACTGGCCTAAATGTCACCAAAAATGGCCAATTTTTCAAATGCCAAATTTCTTAATTTTTGGGATTTATTGTAATGAGTAGGGTGGAGCATACCTCAATGGCAAACATATCATGCTATGTAATATCCTGAAGGTGTTTGCTTTCAGAAAATGTATAGGATGTATGGTGAAATTAGTCCTCCCTTCATGCTTCAGGCCAAAATGTAGTAGTAGTACAAAATCCACCCGAATCCCATTCATTTGGACTAATGGTCCACTCAAAGCTCAATAACTTTTTTCTGGAAAAACTTGGCTCTGCAGGCACCTGATATCCTAAATCTACATAAAATTGCGGTTCAATTGATACCAAATATGCTTTGGCTATATTTACTTCCACCTTCAACCCTAATTCGCTCAGACTAAATGTATTGTAGTTAAGCGCTCTACAAACAAAATTGAATTGAATTGAATACACATGCAGGGTTTTAACATTTTTCTACACTATATTCCCTAATACTAATAACGGTTGGAAGGTGAAAATAAAGCAATAAAATTGTGAGGAAATGCTCTGTGTGTTCTGGGAGAAGGATTGTAAGCTTCTGCACTGTACAGTGCAATACTCAACAGACAGGAGAGCTAACGTTACTGTTTTTTTGTTTTTTTTTGGGGGGGGGGGGTCTTACATACCTGGAGGCACAGACTGTACCTAAGAGAATCTATAACACCCTCACTTGACCAGTCACTGTGGATGCCAAATGCCAAAGCCAATGCCAAAAGCACTTGATGGTGTAAATACAAGGCTACTAATTACCTACTGCCAACAGTATGACTCGGAGTTAGCAACTCTTGCTAGGTAGCAGAGCCTCTGACGTTAGCTACTAGCCTATAGCCTAGAAACTTTTTCACGCAACTAACATTTATACTCGGTCAATCTCTGTCTAATACAACTCTTACACGGGGGGTGGAAATCAACAAACATAACAACATATTAGGGTTGTTAATGAATAATCGATTATCGATTATTTGTTTGTTAAGGCTTGTTCGAATAAAAATTAAAGCTTAGCGAATAATCGTTTAATTTATTGCGCATTAGAGCAGCTACATCTTCCGGTACGCTATTGCGCAACAACGAGGAGAGGTGAAGGAGGTTAGGAGGAGAATAGCAGTGTGGGACCATTTCTCAAGAAACATGGGCCTATAGCTTATAAATTTCAATGCAATTACAGTGACACTGTTACCTACCAACGTCATTTAAAAGGCGGTCTGATACTGGAGAACTGTTCTCATATCAGCTAGTTTGGCAAAAAGTATGTGCGCATTGCCTAGTCGCGATGTTTTCTCCGATGTGAAGGGAAACAGGCATGCTGTTGATAAATTGGTTACTGCTTATTAGGTCTACGTAATTTGAGAAAAAAATGTTATTCGTTATTTAACGTAGCCTACTTGGCTACTGAAGGCTATTACAGAGCGCGTCAATTTTTTATAGCCTAATAATTGTCTCTGCCTCGGAAAGCATGAACGTGTGATCCACTGGAATATGCATACCTGTGTGCCTTGCTCGCCCGCCCTCTCGTCCTGAGTTTGAACAAAACTATGTGATAGTTCTTCCTATCACCATGTTATCCGTTGGCAATTTTGGTCAGAAAAGTTCCATATTTCGTCGTGCATTCAAAAATGCTCATGATAGCCTATGCTGCATTCAAAACATTGTGACAAATCTAGCCAAGAGCTGGATTCTTATTTCACAATCTGGGACGTCATTAAGTTCTGGATAAAAGTACAGTCGAAAAAAATATTTAACAGCATAAACAAAAGCTACATTAGAGCTCTAATAACTGACGGTCAATTCCTTCACGAAATCCCTAAACATGCAACCAGGTCTACATGGTTGATGTGGTGCAAGTTCGCACCTTAATGCACACTGATCCTTTCGCTCTCATGCTGCGGAAGGCCAAAAAGCTGTATTTCCTTAATAACTTTGGAGAAATTTAAGTCATTTTATGTGCGTTTTTTTTTACATTAATTTGCGTGGGGAAGATGGGCGCAAACCCATGTATGTAGACTATGGCTCTGAAAGTGGGCAAATGACGTCTTTTTTTCGCAAATAATCGATTAACTGTTTGTTAACTTTCTGAATAATCGAACATGAAAATTTCTGAAAAGTCCCAACCCTACAACATATATTTTGGATGTAATTTGATCGTTTTGAAGGTGTAAATGCTTCCTAACTTTTCCTTCTCACTTTCCTGCTGAACTTACCAGAAATCGCGCAGACGCATTTGTGCCTGGTCGCCCACACAATGACGTGATGCAAGCGAAATGAATAAATATTGTCTTCATATCTCTTATACTTCGCCAAATAATAATAATAAAACAGCAAAAGTCGACAAAGATCAAAAGAAATGCCTGGAAACGCATGTTGGCTAAATGTTGACATGATAAGGCCACTGACCTCAAAGGTCACAGCCAGAGAAATTACTTCCTTTCCCAGAATGCATTTCTTGAATATTGCAAATGTTATTTAAAACAATAAAGAAATCAGGCTAATATCCAAAGATATATAATTTGATATATTGTGTAAAAAAAAAATTCACCAAGGTCAGTATTTCTTCTTCTACCAAGAAAAAATATTTCACTGGGACATGTTTGGGATCAGGGGGTCAAGAACGCGCAGATTAGCGGCAGCACTTTAGCATCGCCATATTTACGTATGGAGTCACAATCCGAACCATGCCAGCGCATGCACGAGAGTCATGCTGGGCACGAGCACTCATGCACTTACAAGTTGGTGGGCGGTTACATGCGAAATGTTATTTCTCCGGGGAGAGTAAAAGCAATATTTCATGATCTCTGGTTAGTCTTTGCTTATTTCTTGAGGAGCTTATGAAAAAAGTGTACTGTCATGAATGCTATAAAAACTTCAGGCACGTTCTCGACAGAACTTTCTTCCTCGTGTTGTATGGCAAACAAACTAGGTGCATTATCACCACCATCTGGACTGAAGGACTACTGTTTGGACTACCAACTTTGGAACTTTGCGCATGGGCAGCATGGGCATGGCCTGGCCTGTTACCTCCAGTGTTCACAATGGCGTTGACTGTCAATTCACCGCATTTACTAGCCTAGCCTCGGCCATTCAGTTCTATGGAGGGCGGGACTTAGTCGTTGTCTCCAGTTTATATATAACTAGTCTAGTGGCTTAACGCACAAATATTGAGTTACCGTTACCGAGCGGACAAAAGCGTCAAATTTTATATGAAGCTTCCTTAGGGTCTCCTGAGTGATTTTAGCCTAGGAGCCCACATGAAATGTTAAAAATCCCTGTGCAGAGCTCAAAAAACAAAATCCATGAAAAAAGTATATATTTTTTCCGTCTATAAGAGGAATGGTGATGAATATGTTCTTTTTAAGGCCTCTGAATGATCTTAAATCAGTTTAAATTTGTGCATAGGCAAGTATCTTTTAATTGATGGATGTAAACTAGGATACCAAGACCAGTTGTACCTGTAAAACCTCATTAAGTGCAGAACAATAATAGGCGGAACTTAAAAGTCAAAATAAATATATAGATAAAAATTTGGTAATCGTTTAGCCAACTTTTAGTGTATTAAAACTTACTGTAGTGTAAGAGTCATCAGTCAACTATCTATCTTACATATATGACACACTTCTAAATCATAATTCTATCTTATATAAATTTAAAAACAGGAAAATAATGTGTTGCTATAGGCAGTTTTTCCTCTTATTTACAGTAACTTGATTTATAAAAAATCTGATCTGCTCTCTTAAATTGTGTGTCCTCGCATGCCCATCATCTTGACATAAAGCCTATTATAAGTGCTGAGCATCACAAACCATAATCGGGGTGACCAGCACACATAGGAATATGCATGGACAAATGAATCAGGCCCTTGGGTGCGAGCTTGGTTGATGCTCCCAGAGGTTCCCAGAGCCTGCCGAGAGCTCGAACCCACCACGCTGCGCTACGTTAACCACAGAGCTAAAAGCCCAGCCTTCCAACTCAGTTGAAAGCGCCCAAAGAATTGAGTAGTGAGGATTTACACGTACTGCCGCCAGCTAGCCGAGCTAGTTGGCATACATTACACTCACTCCCCAAATTCTCACTCCCATCCGGGTCGCGGCACCAATGCAGCCGGTGGCGGTCCGCGCCACACACGGGTCTCGAACCCACCCCCCCAGCCAGCTACAAATCCCCAGGCATGGGAGTCGAACGCTATAACTGCTCTAATCAGACGCACTGAGCTAAAAACCTAGGCCTCCAACTCAGCAGTTAGAAGCACCAAAGGAATTGAGTTGTGTGGATTTACACATACTGCCACCAGCTACCATCATTATCTACTGTATATCTATATCTATAGATAATGATGATGCATTTAAGTTCAAACAAGTTCATACATTATGATAAGGAGCTGAAACAGAATCCCATAGCCTTTGTTGTCTGCAAAAAATTAAGGAACAATTGTATATTAGGTATGCCATGAAGTCAATTGAACCTCTCTGATAAGTAAAGTAGCAGACAGCGTTGTTAATCAGTGTCAACTGTATTGATGTTGATGGAAACAACAACAGCTGTAGCGGAGTGGCAACAATAAGAAAACCTCCAAAACAGGACTTGTTTTGTATGCAAGTCATTTCAAGTTTCTACCTCTTGATCTTTTTGGCTGGTGTTCCACTAGTGCTGCTTTTGGCTAGAGTCATTATCATTAATGCATGAGGTCATTCCTTAACCCTACAGAAGATGCACAATTTACTCAACTCTTCCAGGATGGCACACCTCCCCATATGCCGTAACAAGTGTCTCCAAGCGGTGGTAGCATAGTGGTTAAGGACCCCGACTCTAGTGGGCTAATAATCTGCAAGTTGTGGGTTCAAATCCCGGCTGCCACTGTTGTGCCCTTGAGCAAGGCACTTAACCCTACGTTGCTCCAGGGGAGACTTGCCCTGAAGTGATAGATAGATGACAATGTAAGTCGCTTTGGATAAAAGTGTCTGCTAAATGCAGAAATGTAAATGTAAATGCAAGCAGTGTCCAGACGATGGAGGCGATTTCAGAAGACAGGCTCCCTGTAACTATGGGAGAGCTGAAGAGTACCATAAAAGGTCCTCAACCCAGTGGGACCAATATCTGCTCCTTTGTGCGAGGAGGAACAGAATAATCACTGCCCATGCCCTACAGAATGACCTCGAGCAGGCCATTGGTGTGAATGTCTCTGCCCAAACAAGAATGCTAGAATGCTAGAGAACACCTCAAAGGTTACACACAGATTTCCATTTGGCTAGACAATGGCAGTCTGAACCCACTGTCAAACCATATGGTGCAGTAGGTCTTAGGTTCCTCATGATGCATGACAATGCGACGATGCAGCCTCATGTGGCAAGAGTATGCACAATCACATGACTTAAACCTGATGGAACAACTTAGAGACCTCCACAGACTTTACAGGAGTATAGGGATGCCCTTACACAGATCTAGGAGGCAGGGCCGGACTGGGACCAAAAAGTGGCCCGGGCATTTTTGGCCATGGCGGCCCACCATGATTTTATTCAATAATAGTAATGTTGTGTCTAGCTAAAATAATACTGTAAGTTGGACATAATGCATGAATATGAGAGATTTAATTAAAGTTGCCCAATATCCTTTATGAAAATTATGAGTAAATGACAGCCCCGGCCCAAAAATGACCATCGGCCCACCGGGCATTGCCCTGTATGCCCTATGGCCAGTCCATGCCTGCTAGGAGGACATTCCCCAAGACATCAATGTCTCATGCTGTGATGTTGTCTAGCATGCTTACAAGGAATTAAACTCCAGACAAGATATTGAGAAGCATTTTGAGTTGCAGAAATTGAAATTTGGCAAAATAGAGAGCCTGCTGCATCATTATTTCACACTGAACGTCTGTAGGCTAAATTTTATTGTTTCGATGAAACTTAGTAGCACCCTTTCTTTCCAAAACCATTGCTATATCTACATCTGTTTGTAGACATCCATTTTTTCACATTGCTGCTGTTGTTCCTTTAAGTTTATTTAACAGTGTATACAGTACAGCTAAATATACAAACCTCTTGGGTTAGTTAGGAAAAGTTAAATGCATTTTAAGGATGAGTGTAGGCTATTGTAACATTTATAGTTAGTGCTATTCTTGCAATTTGAGTGGCACTAAAATTACAATTAGGATTGAACCTCCAGACTATGGCTATGTTATGTTACAGTTTTGGTCCTGAGTATCATGAACACAATTTTGTTTTGATTAACTTTAGAATTTTTTACTCAAATCTATAGCAGCACATATTAAATATAATACATATTAAAATAATATGTTTTTTAAAACTAGTATATCAGTTTCATTCATATTTTGAGTTCACAGAGCAGTTTACAGTGTAGATAATCTTTTCTCCCCAATATCAATAGTTTTTGTACATTCTATTGTTTTTCCATGTTTTCCATGTATAGATCAGAGTCACCCACATTGAATTATTGCATTTGTAACCACTCATAAATTTGAGTCAGAAACTAGAAATATCTGAAAACTGAATTTGTTGACTTTGGGTACTGGTTTCAAACCTAGCCAGCATGTTTGATAGGCCTACATGTTTATCTTTTCAAAATAACAAGATACTGCTAATATGTTGTTGTATTGAGCCAATAGTAATTGTATCCATATATAGTCAACTTTGGAGGTAATTATAAATACAATATTAGATTGATGATTGTAGGAGAACTTCATCATGCATCAAAGGTTGGCTTATGATCTAACAGTAGGCCTAGAGGTAGTTTGCTCATTTCCTTTCTTTTTTTCAATTCCGCCTATGTTATGCTAGACTTATTAAAGTTATTTCAGGTACCAGGTGTCTTTGCACTCTATTTCAAACTTATCATCTCAAGGTATACTACCCTGAACATATATTGAACCAATTTAAACTTATACAGTGGCCTTAAAAGAACATTACCATTAGGGTTCCTCTTCATATTAAAAAAATATATATACGTTTTTCATGGATTTTGTTTTTTGAGCCCTGCACTGGAATTTTTAACATTTCAGGTGGGCTCCTAGGCTAAAATCACTCAGGAGACCCTAAGGAAGCTTCATGTAAAATTTGACGCTTTTGTCCGCTCGGTAACGGTAATTTCACTAAGCCACTAGACTAAACCTCCTTGTTTGGGATCATGCTGGATTGGCTACACAAATTAGCCTATCCTGCTCCCCTCCGGGGGGCGCTTGACGAGTCTGTGCTGCGACCACGGAACACTGGCCTCAAAAAAGGAACCTTTTTTGTTCCTTGTTTGGTTCCTTTTTGAGGTCCTGTCACGCATTTGTGTAGCGATTTGGAATCCGTGTGTCCACCACAGATCTGCTGCATGGACTTTACATAGGCGTCAATTCCGTGGGATACACACGTAAAACAATAAAACGGGCTAATATCCAAATATATAATTTGATAGGCCTATACTGTGGAAATTTTATTTTACTGAGGTCAAAGAAAAAAAAAATCACTGGGACATGTATGGGAATGGGATCATGATTGGGATAGGCTAGTTTTAATTAAGAGATTGTGTGATAGCCTAACCTAGCCTGCTTTGTCGGTTAATTCTTAAAAATATAGGCTAGATAGCTTACCTCTGGTAGAAAAATGAAATAGCAAATGCCTCCAAGTTGCTGGTTTCAAAGTCATCAAGCGGCAAAGGTCTTACATTGAAGTCTAGGCAGCTCTCAAAAGCCGGTAGAAGAACATGAAGTAGGGTGCTTGACTGAAAGGGATGAGTCCGTGTTGTGACCACGGATCTCTTCCGTGGCCCTGTCACGCATTTCTGTAGCGATTAATGCAGTTGTATCTGAATCAGGGAATCCGTGGGTCAGCCACGGAGACTGCTTGCCATTGACTTACATAGGCCTCAATTCCGTGGCATAGACACAGAATTTGGGGCAAATCCGTGGAATGGCCACAGATTTTGAGTTAAGGGTCCGTGGTAGTCTCACGGAATTCTGTGAGATCACGTTGCAACGGACGGTCAAGTTGGGGGCGTGTCCCGGGGCCACGCCGACTCCACCTTTTTACCCTTATTTGGACTGGCCGAGCGTGAGCGGGCTTAGAACGTTGGCTCAACTGTCAAAGATGGCAGCGCCCTGAACCCCCGATTTTGGCTTCATTTTTGCTCTTAAGAAATTCTATGGGTGACGTCACGCAGGGTTTGTCCATAATTTTTACAGTCAATGATTTTCACATACAATTTCTCTTTATCCTATGGACACATCGCTGCAGTAAATAGATATGTTCCTGACACATATGGAGTGTCTCACATTTCAAACAGGTCAGACAGACAGCATCCATCTGAATCGACTAATGACTAGAACATGGTTAGATGGTCATGTACTGCATGCCAATACTGAGCTCAATAATCAAAATGTCAGAATACACCAAAAATGTGTAATGTTTCATAAAAATGTATGTATCAGATGTTTTACTTATGGTGTAGCGGCTATATGCACTTTTGAGGCATTGAGGGGTTAGGATTTATATAGAGCTTAGATTGTTCTGAGTTTTAAACCATGAGAGCAATACAAAACAGCCATCCTGTTGTAGCGCAGGGAGTCTTGTGATACAGAAATGTGTGTTATTTCACTGCCAATGACAGAGATGCTGGGATCATGGTGGGAGCTGCTACAGACATTATTCATGTGGAGGAGACACGTACTATATATTTGAATATGAAGATGAGTCAGACCGACACAACAGATATTCATTCTGCTTATTTATATTCCATATTACTACTATGTTTAAAATCTTTGCTGTCCTATTAAGTTAGAAGAACTATTGACAGTATTTGCATCACAAAGCATGCATTACATCCAAGTACCTTCACATGAACAATTAACTGCAGTATGTAGCGATGTGAGTGCGTGACAGTTCACTTGATATGAGGTTTTTGTGTGGGGAAGCAGCATATTTGTCATAGTGTGTGGTTCTCGAGCACAGTAATACACAGCTGTGTCCTCAGACTGGAAATTCTGGCCTTGTAGAAACACAGTCTGTAGCAGAGCCTGTCTAACCTGAAACTGATCTTGCTTTTCAGAGAGTCTGTAGTTCCACTGCTTCCACTACCACACTATGTATCCAACCCACTCAAATGTTTTTCCTGAAGGTTGACGCAACCAGTGGTAGCAGTGACTAGTTGAAAACCCTGATATTTTACATGAGATGGAGAATGACTGGCCTGGTTTCACAACAATAGCACTTGGCTGTGTGAGCTCAACTCCATTTGTACCTGTAATGAAATGGAAACAATCACATAGTTAAGATCAAGTATCAGTAAAACATGATGAGCTGTTCTGATGAGCAAAGCATTAGTTTCCTCCTCACAGGTGGTGGCTGCCAGTAGCAGCAGCAGAGCTGCAGGGATCATCATGTAGCTGAAGCTGAACTGATGGGAGCTGAGCTGCTCTTCTGTCTTCTTCAGACCAGTGGGGATCACGCAACACCTGCAGCCACACTGGAATGGTTTATATAAGGAAGGGCAGGGCAGATATATTCACATCATTTGCATAAAAAGTTGTCTTTTTTTCTCCATTGTTTTAGCTCATCAATACATTAATTAACTGTGTTTGTCCGTTTTTCATCAAAACACTTAGAATTGGTAAGGTCAGATAGAGAGATAGATAGGCACTACCTACGGCATTTCACCACTAATACCTCAATTTCTGCCTGTATTATTGTTGATTATACAGTATATTGATTCTTTTAGACTTACATACAGAGGATCAAATGACCATTGTTTAGTGATTACTGAAATACAACAAGGTCAACATTGTCTATTGTAAGGCCGACTTTGGATGATGCTCTATATTGTTGGCTTGTAATGGGTCATTGTATATGAGGACTGGTTATTATAAAGTGCTACCAAGGTTATTTCACTGCACTCACAGTTCACAATATAATGAATGCACTAATTATTGAATGAATGTTGTTAATGACCACAAGTGGAGACAGATGAGGGTAGACTGCCCCCTGCTGAGACAAAAAGTAATCTGTTTTGAGGTCAGGTGTGAGAGTATAAGTCAGACAGAACTGCATAGACATGTTTTTGTGCAGCTCTGGAGTCTCTTGTGTGACTGTGGCTCTCGAGCACAATAATACACCCCAGTGTCTTCAGTTTTCAGGCTGTTCACTCTCAGGTTCAGCTGCGTACTGGAGGGTTTAGTGATGGTGAACTGGCCCTGGAGAGACTGGGCAAATCCGGTGCCAGTGCCTGTGTCAATGTACCCGATCCACTCCAGGCCCTTTCCAGGTTTCTGACGGATCCAATGTGTGTTATAGCTGCTCATTGAAAATCCAGACACTGTGCAGGACAAAGTGACCGACTCTCCAGGTCTCTTCATCTCTGGACCAGAGGAGGTCAAAGATTGACCAGAAACAACTGAATAAAGCATAAAGAATAAAGATATGTCAAGTATTTTTGCTTGCAAAAAGACTGCATGAAGTAAAGTCTTTTGGACATGCTTACCGCTCAAACTGGCTCCTATAAAGATTGCACACAGCATTCTTATTTCTGTTGAGAACTCAGTATCTATCAGCAGAATGGGAGGCCATTTGTTATATAACCATATGGAAATGTGTGCTTTGCATAATTCCCATAGGGTTGGATTGTGTGTGTGTGTGTGTGTGTGTGTGTGTGTGTGTGTGTGTGTGTGTGTGTGTGTGTGTGTGTGTGTGTGTGTGTGTGTGTGTGTGTGTGTGCGTCTTTGTGTTAAATAAAACACATAGCCTTAGCAAAGGTCAAAGAGATCAATCATTACAGAAAAAGCATGATTGGAAATTGGAATATGGAATCCACTAAATAAATTCTTTATTATATTTTCACATTCTTCTTTTCTATTCCTTTTTAATCTGGTCTTATCTGCTCATGCTTCATGTCATGTCACATTTTTATTCATTTGGACAGTAGCAACTGATATAAAACTTTAATAATGTAGAATTAAATTGTTGCTTTACATTGTTTACGTCTTACCCATTTGCCATGTGTGTGTTTTATCTCTCTCTTTCAAACCTTGGTGAGGCTAAGAGGTTAAGACTTATTGAGGCCTTATGGCTTATGGCTCAACATACTGACTGAGGAAAACTATTTGCCACTGCTAGAGTACGTCTAGATTTCTAGGCCATTGCCTTAGTGGAGTGCCACTTGATAGGAAGTTTTTGTATGGGGAAGCAGCATGTTTGTCATGTTGTGGTTCTCGAGCACAGTAATACACAGCTGTGTCCTCAGACTGGAAATTCTGGCCTTGTAGAAACACTGTCTCAGCAGAGACTGCAGCAGTGAAACTAATCTTGTTCTTTAATGCATCTATAACATAGCTGCTTCCACTGCATATGTACCCAATATATTCCAGCCTTTTCCCCGCAGTCTGCCGAATCCAGTGAGGGCAATAGCTACTAATAGAAAACCCTGAGTACTTGCAGGAGATGGAGAATGACTGCCCTGGTTTCACAACCTTAGCACTGGGCTGGGTGAGCTCAATACTATGAGTACCTGTAAAGACGATGACAAGAAATTGATGAGACACTTATAACCTGCAATTCACTGTTACATGATCCAGTCACATCCAAATTCTTTTACTTACAAGTTGCAGCGGCCAGCAGCAGCAGTACAGATGCATCCATCATGGTCATGGCTGAGAGCTGAGAGCTGAGACGTTCAGGGAGACTGATGTTCTGAAGACATGAGCACCTTTATATCAGGAGGGGGAACATGGGAAGGAAGGACAAGAAATGGAGAGGAGGTCATATTTATGAGAAATAAGCAAATGAAACTACACTGTGGCCTACATGCATGAGATCAGAAACTGGCAGTTTAGCTTTTAAGATCAAATGAATAGAGCAAATGTCTTCATACATTGTAAAAATGATCAAAAAGTCAAAGTCAAAAACAAAACATGTATTTTGATACACCTTAACTCACAAAGACTGCTAATTCATTCATTCATTTATCGAGTTTACTCTAAAGTAAGGTGACCAGATTTCTTTGAGAAAAATCGGGGACATTTTTACTGTTCGGCAAAAAAAATAACATTAAAACATTTCTTTATTTTGTTTTGTAGTTTATCCATAAATAGCTGAGGAGGCCTTCTTTTCCTTTTCAGTGGGCTATACACTTGTCTGACACATGATATGGACTTTTTTTTATCTTCATATGGCTGATGTGTTTTTTTCAAATGGCTGATGCTGATGTGTAAACTAACTATAAGGATTAGCTGATGGTCAATATGCCAGGTCCAGAGCCTTTATGGATGACCTAACGGTCACAGCAACATCAGTGCCAGGGTGCCGCTGGCTCCTTAAAGGTCTGGAAAGGCTAACATCTTGGGCGAGAATGACATTCAAGCCAGCTAAATGCCGGTCCCTCGTGTTGAGGAAGGGGAGAGTCGAGGACAAATTCCGCTTCCACATGAACGGCCTCCAAATACCATCATTGACAGCGAAGCCAGTGAAGAGCTTGGGGAAGCTCTTTGACGTGACTCTGAGAGACACAGCAGCGATCCAGGCCATGCACGCAGAGCTGAAAACCTGGCTTGCAGCAGTGGACAGGTCAGGCCTCCCTGGGAAATTTAAAGCCTGGATATATCAGCATGGCATCCTGCCAAGGCTTTTGTGCTCTCTGTTGATGTACCAGGTCCCAATAACAACGGTGGAGACCCTGGAAAGAAACATCAGCCAGTTCCTGCGCAGGTGGCTGGGCCTGCCGAAGAGCCTAAGCTGCATTGCCCTGTATGGGCACACCAACAAGCTCCAGCTCCCGTTCTCAGGCCTCACAGAGGAATTCAAAGTAACAAGAGCCAGGGAGGTGTTACTTTACAGAGACTCATCCGACACCAGAGTCTCCTCTGCAGGCATAGAGGTCAGGACTGGAAGGAAGTGGAGGGCACAGGAGGCAGTTCAGCTGGCAGAGGCGAGGTTGCGGCATGGTGTGCTAGTTGGGTCTGTGGCGGTTGGACGAGCGGGACTCGGCTGCCATAAAACACCGCGCTACGACAGAGCGCAGGGAAGGGACAGACGGCAGATGATTCAGGGCGAGGTCCGAGCAGAGGTGGAAGAGGAGCGATGCAGCAAAACGGTGGCAATGCGTCAGCAGGGAGCTTGGACCAACTGGGAGCATGCACTGACTCGGAAAATCACCTGGTCAGAACTTTGGAGGTCAGAACCAGCAAGACTCAAGTTCCTGATCCAGTCAGTGTACGACGTCCTACCGAGCCCAGCCAATCTGCATTGCCGGGGGCTAGCGGAAGCACCATCCTGTCCTCTGTGCCCTGCAAGAGGGTCGCTGGAGCACATCTTGAGCTGCTGCCCGAAAGCACTGGGAGAGCGGAGGTACCGATGGCGCCATGACCAGGTGCTGAGGGCAGTAGCTGACACCATCTGTGCCGGAATCCAGCAAAGCAAGCACCAGCCCCTAGCAAGGCCACACATTGCTTTTGTCAGGGCCGGGGAGAAGCCTCAGTCACAGCCAAAGGTCCCAGCTGGTCTGCTATCCACAGCAGGTGACTGGCAGCTGAAGGTGGACCTGGGGAAGCAACTGAAGTTTCCAGAACACATCACCAGCACAACACTCAGGCCAGACATGGTCCTAACATCAGAGAGCTCAAAACAAGTGGTGCTACTGGAACTCACAGTCCCCTGGGAAGAGCGGATTGAGGAGGCCTTTGAGCGGAAAAAGGCGAAGTATCTGGAACTGGTGGAGGACTGCAGGCGGAAGGGGTGGAGGGCCCGCTTTGAGCCAATTGAGGTTGGCTGCAGAGGATTCCCAGGACAGAGCCTGC
Organism: Sardinella longiceps; assembly: GCA_027497455.2. Lineage (NCBI taxonomy): Eukaryota > Metazoa > Chordata > Actinopteri > Clupeiformes > Clupeidae > Sardinella > Sardinella longiceps. Next base: position 16,534 of record JAODXP020004137.1, read on the forward strand.
ACCGATCACTCAGGCTGCTTGGAGTCAGAGGTGCTCAGGAAAGGAAAGCCACCAGGAACATCTGTGAGGCAGCGGAGAAAGCCTCTAGGTGGCTGTGGATCAAGAGGGGCGACACATGGCTTAGTGCGCTGCTTGGACACAAGTCGGGGTCTGATCATCCCCGGCTGGGTCGCCCAGGTGAGGGTGTCTGATGATCCAAGACCCGAAACACCCTGTGACCCTGGGTTCATCACTGAGGATGTGTCCAAGCTGCACCACTAAGGTGTTTCATATAACTGTTCCCATATCTGGTTTCCCCCTATGAATTCTATAATGTCATAATTAGGCCTATGAATTAAAGAAAGGAACTTGTAAAATCCATACAGCTAGGTCTACATTTTTTGTTTTCCCAAAATTTCAGACAGAATGAAGTATTATCATAGGCATTCTGGATAATGCATTGCATTGTGCATTAGGCATTCTAGGGTCTGTGAAGGGTTGTAGGAAGTGATAAACCTTTTAACCCTTTTAAATGTGGGCCCCACCTCTCTGCACCCATCTGTAGGCCTATGCCTTTTCCATATTAGGGAAATAACCCATAAAGAGATATAATTGCAATAATGTATATCTACTGCTGCCATCATGGGCAGAAGTCATATACACCTACCATATTTGGTATAATATCAACAGAATAACAAATAGATCAAAGGTTTTTTTTTAATGCTGTTGCCCTTTTAAGAAAAAAAAAATGCCTACTCGCCCGTCTTTTAGATTCGCTGGGGTGAGAGAAAGAAAACTTATATCCTATTTACTGAACATAGCGTTTACCCCTGAACAGTTTCAGAAAGATAGCACTGAAATGAAATACAAGACCTGCGTTTGCTAAACCGGCAAAGACGTTTAAATGCCAGTGTTGCGGGTCCGTCAAGTGCGTAAATGCGCAAAATGGATTGGCGAGGAGAAAACTGTCAATTTAAAATGTGGATGTCGAGGGAGAGTGTGTAAGTTTTCCTGGGCAGACAACCGAAAAGAAGGAAGATCCAGTCAAAAACAGGTGGCAATTTTATAAGGCATGAATTAAAACTGTAACTCAGCTGGAACTGGCTGCGTGTTGATGTTTTTTCCCCGGACCTGTGCCACCGGGACACGAATTTGCGAAACGTAGGACGGCAGGTATTGGTAGGCTACTCGGCCAAAATCGGGGACATTTTCGGGGACGGGTGCAGGCGGGGACAGGCCATCAAAATCGGGGTCTGTCCCCGGAAATCGGGGACGTCTGGTCACCCCAATACAATTTTGAAGCTGTAGTATTAGTATTAGGGTTATACAGTGAAGAGTTATACAGTAGGCTAAATACAGTCAAAAAGGGGTAAAATGCATTCATTAGACATTTTAAAACTTGAAGTCACAAAGCGTTGTAAGCTTCTTTGGCCTTTTCATATTATGTATTATAGGGAAACAAATTGGTGCCTTATTGATTTCCACAGGTAATTATGTTTATGCACTGAGCACTGGTAACTCATTATTTGACATGTGACAGGTACAGTATGTAAAAGCACAATTAACAAACTGAAGCTTTGTGACAATTCAACTTGTAAAGGCTTGTAAGATAACATTGTAATGTCTTCTACAGATTTCTGTAGTGATAGAGTTTCAGTAGGGTGGAATGGGGTGAACACATACATTTTGTCTCTCTCTCTCTCTCTCTCTCTCTCTCTCTCTCTCTCTCTCTCTGTGTGTGTGCACATTAAGGGGAAGTGTTTTTGTACAGCCTGGCCTTTGCCTTCCTCCACTGTGCCCTCCGAGCGCAGTAGTACACAGCAGTGTCTTCAGTCCTCAGACTGTTCATCTGTAAGTAGAGTTTACTGCTGGAATCATCCCTGGAGATGGTGAATCTCCCCTGGACTGACTGGGAGTAGTAGATTGGTGTACTGACTGTGCCAATGAATGCAATCCATTCCAGTCCTTTCCCAGGAGCCTGTCTGATCCAGGCCATATAGTAGCTACTGAATGTGAATCCAGAGGCTGTGCAGGTCAGTTTGTGAGATCCTCCAGGACTGATGACCACTGGACCAGATTCAGTCAGGGTCTGACCATCTATACCTGTAAAAGATGATAGATTTCAAAATTAAAATAGTAGGTCAGCAAATTCCTAAGAAAAAGGTACATTTTTACATAGAATAAACCTACCCATTATACATAGAGACAGAAAAAGGAGTGTTAAACCCATAGCTGATACTATACACGGGTTCAAAAAATACCCATTTCTAATGTGCCTCACTAATACATATACTAAGGGTGAATAAGTTAAGTGCTGTTAGGGTGCTGCCCTCATGTGGTTTGCTGTGTTCATGGCTCTGCTATCAGAGCAGGTTTTTATCTATCTTAGTTTTCCAGAAAAGAGATCAAAGGCTTTATTGCAATAGCTTCTTCATATGATGGTAATATAGATGCTCTTGATAAAATAAAATTTCAAAATGTGTACGTTTAACAGATGCCAGTGAGCTCGGCCGGGGTGGGGAGTGGACCCTTGCTTCGGGACCCGTGCGCAGTGCGGACCGCCACAGACTACATTGGTGCCGTGACCTGGATGGGAGTTAGAATTTGGGGGGTGAGTGTAACGGATGACAGCTAGCTCGGCTAGCTCGGCGGCAGTACGTGTGAATCCTCACAACCCAATTCCTTGGGCGTTTCTAACTGCTGAGTTAGAAGCCTGGGCTTTTGGCTCAGTGGTTAGAGCGTCCGACTCCCACGCCGGGAGTTTGTAGCTTGCGGGGTGGCAGGTTCGAGGTGTGGTGCAGACCGCCACCGGCTACATATGTAAAAGTCAATTACAAAGTCATTACTGAGCAACCCACAGGTTGAATAAAAACAAAAACATTTTACACATTCTATCCAGACCAGACACACAGAAAAGATTTTGGTAACACTTTGCGGTAAGGGTACATGAATTATCATGAATTCATGCATGAAATAATTCATGATAAATTCATGATTCATGCATTACTTCATCTCTGAAAGTCTAATGAGTTATCAGGAATTAACATGAATTCATTATTTGTCATTAATGACCTCCTGCTGAAATAGCACATGATCTTAAGTATTAGTTACTCTGGGTACATCATCATGAGTCATGATTAATTAGCATGAATCATGATTATTAGCATGATCATGATGAATTCATCACGTTTGTGCCCCCTCAACTAAAGTGTTGACATGGCTAAATTGGTCAAATTTAGTTGACATATGGCGTATGACTAAGCCAAAGTAGGCTAAATAAGTACTTTTATTATATCAAATTATATCAAATTCTTTTGAACAAAAACATCATGATCATGTGTAATTAGTCATGGCTCATGATGATGTATACAGAGTAATTAATGCTTAAGATCATATGCTATTTCAGCAGGAGGTCATTAATGATAAACAATGAATTCATAATACCTGATGAGTCATTAGATATTCAGAGATGAAGTAATGCATGAATCATGAATGAAATCATGCATGAATTCATGATAATTCATGTACCCTTACCGCAAAGTGTTACCAAGATTTTTGTAAAAAGCAAGGATAACAGCCTTCAAAGTTCAAAGCCTATCAGTTGCGTTTCATGTTTGCAGCTCAGTATTAAAGAAACGTCTTTGGGTGCTGTATTTAGTTTCTTTTCTTACTAACAGTGGTGGTTATTGCTATTAGGCCTGTTGTTGCTGGCTAGTTCACCTGTCCTTTATGGTTGTTACAACTTACAAGTTTTATATATTTGCACTGTTTTATGTTCTATTTGCATTTTGTATGCTGTGTCAAGTGTTCAAGGTTTTGGTACAGCCTCATAGTTTCTTGTACGACTGTGAGTAGCAGGCACAGTAATACACAGCTGAGTCCTCAGGCAGCATGTTTTGCCCTCGCAGGGTGATTGTGTTACTGGAGGTGTCTCTGGAGACACTGAACTTGTTCTTCAGGGAGTCTTTGTGATCTGTGCTACCACCACTCCAGATGATATTGATCCACTCCAGAGCTTTTCCTGCAGGCTGTCGAATCCAAGCTGTGCTCCAGCTAGTAACTGAATATGAGACTTTACAGTTGATGGTCAAGGTTTGACCAGGCTGGATCATCAGAGAAGCTGGCTGAGTGAGCTCCTGACTGATGGAGCTGCGGACATCTGGAAAACAAACAAATAAAAAAAAGATAAAACACATATGAAGTCCATTACAGAACTATTTACAATTTATTCTCACACAACACAGTTATTCATTAACACTACAATGTCCATGTTTACTTTCCTCACTCAGTCACAATTACAGCAGGCAGCTACCAGCAGCAGCAGTGGCAGAGCTGGAGATGATTGGGTCATGGTGTGTGTTAAAGATGGCTCGCAAGTTCTGTTCTGTTTATTTATAGGGGTTAGTAGCACTCTAAACAGTTGGGAGTGTATTACTTTGCATGAGGAGATGACACACACACACACACACACACACACACACACACACACACACACACACACACATGCTTTTGGACCCAATGAAAATGGAGGTGGACAGAAGAGTCATGTAAACATAAAACATATATTTAGTGAGTTGTCCTTTTGATAAGGTGTCAGCTAAATACAATAAATAAATCCTAACCTTCTGCAATGTGTGTCAATATCATATGTAAACTTCCTGTAATGTCAACTTGTTTCTAAATAAGATTACACTGCCCCCTTCTGGACAAAAAAAAAAACAAACAAAAAAAAAACACCCTGAGGCTTTCCATGCGTATAATACAACTGTTTTCAAACCCTGCTCAATACCTCCAGGAACTGCATTTAGTTGTAAATGCATTATTTGACAACAACTACAGTTTTTATGTATATACTCCACAGACCTGGAGTGGGGTGACCAACCCGTGGCTCGCGAGCCGCATGTGGCTCTGGAGCATGGAGTCATGCGGCTCTTACGTTCATGTCCAAGTTTGTGTTTGTGTGTGTGTTTATGTGCGTGTTCGCTTCCCTTACCTTACTGTGATTTTGTTAGGTGTGCGTTGCTTGCGTTCAATACAGTATTTCTAGATCATGGCAAATGCACAGGTGTGTGAGAACTGCTTTCCCAGTAGCCTAGCTGCAACAGTAGGTCAGGGGGTCAATCTTCTGTCAGATCTTAAAATGGCAGGGAAAAAAATGCACAGCAAAAAGAAAATATGAAGACGAAAACAACATTCCTAACAGAATGGGAGAATTTATATCTTTTCATCGAACGTAATGGCAAGCCATTCAGCCTTATATGTCAGTCATCATTGGCGCAATTCAAGGCTTCAAATCTTTAGCGTCATTACAGCTCACTACATGCTAACCTCGACCTGGACAGGGGTGTGCCCATGTGTATGATGTTGCTGGCCTGTGGGCTTAATTACTACTTACCAAATTTTTTAAATTTTTGCTGTCCTATTAAGTTAGAAGAATTGAGATGAAAAATCATCATCCAAGTAACTTCACATGATCAATTAACTGCGGTATGTATGGTCCAGTGTCTGACAGTTCACTTGATATGAGGTTTTTGTGTGGAGAAGCAGCATGTTTGTCATGTTGTGGTTTTCGAGCACAGTAATACACAGCTGTGTCCTCAGACTGGAAATTCTGGCCTTCTAGAAAAACAGTCGTAGCGGAGCTGTCTAACCTGAAACTGATCTTACTCTTCAGGGAGTCTGTAGTTTTACTGCTTCCACAACCACATATGTATCCAACCCACTCAAATGCTTTTCCTGCAGGTTGACGCATCCAGTTGTATTGGTCACCAGTTGAAAATCCTGATATTTTACAAGAAATGGAGAATGACTGGCCTGGTATCACAACAATAGCACTCGGCTGTGTGAGCTCAACTCCATTTGTACCTATAATGAAATGGAAGCAATCACATTGTTCAGATCAAGCATCAGTAAAACATGATGAGCTGTTCTGATGAGCAAAGCATTAGTTTCCTCCTCACAGGCGGTGGCTGCCAGTAGCAGCAGCAGAGCTGCAGGGATCATCATGTAGCTGAAGCTGATGGGAGCTGAGCTGCTCTTCTGTCTTCTTCAGACCAGTGGGAATCACGCAACACCTGCAGCCACACTGGAATGGTTTATAAAGGGGAGGGTAGGGCAGATACACTCATTATTTGCATGAAAAGAAGTCTTTTTTCTTCATCACTCTTCATCAATACATTAGTTCACTGTATGTTGTCATTTTCCATCCTGGTAATTAAGGCAGAGAGGTGAATAGGTCTGCCTATATTTTTCATCTGCTTAATGGTTGATTGATTTTTGGTTAAATTAGACTTAGCTATGAACAATTCAAGAGACTTTTTTCTTTTGTGATGCCTGAAATACAACACTTTTCAGATGTATTGTCTCTTTAAGGCTGAGTTGGCGAGCTAACACTGATGGCTTGTAATGGATAAAAGCTATTTCATTGCTATGCTATTAATGTAAATGGACAGAAGTGGAGAAAGATGAGATTAGACTGCCCCCTGCTGAGACAAAAAGTAATTGAGGTCAGGTGTGAGTGTATAATTCAGACAGAACTGCTAGACATGTTTTTGTGCAGCTCTGGAGTCACTTGTGTGACTGTGAGTCTCGAGCACAATAATACACCCCAGTGTCTTCAGTTTTCAGGCTGTTTACTCTCAGGTTCAGCTGCGTACTGGAGGGTTTAGTGATGGTGAACTGGCCCTGGAGAGACTGGGCAAATGTGGTGCTAGTGCCTGTGTCAATGCGGCCGATCCACTCCAGGCCCTTTCCAGGTTTCTGACGGATCCAGTGTGTATAGTAGTCACTCATTGAAAATCCAGACACAGTGCATGACAGAGTGACCGACTCTCCAGGTCTCTTCACCTCTGGACCAGAGGAGGTCAGAGACTGACCAGAAACACCTGAAAACACAGTCAAAACATTACTACCAAAATCTTTTTTTTCTTTTAAAACTTTTGTTCATGTGTACCAGTCAAGTAGACTGCTACTTAAATATATCAGTCCTCAATATTTTATTCCCCGATACTTACAGGAAGCTGTTAGGAACAGCAGCAGTAACAGAGATGAGGGAGTCATAGTTTGTATTTACTGACAGGAGGTGGTCTTCTCTAGAGTACTGCTATAGCTGCCCAAAGGTTAGTGTATATATGAGGAGGAGGAGGAGGAGGCATATAGTTTGCATAAAGTAAATACTGTGGAGTGACCCCAAATAGACAAAATAGTGATCCCAAAATACAATAAGTTTACCTGGAGTGTCATATTGATCAAACATAAATTGATGGTAATTGTTAGGCCTATGTTTCAAGAGATTTCTTAAACAATCATACATACATCAATTTAAATCAATTTAAGTGGATGTATACTAGCACTAACATTCCTCTGTTTTCCTGTGTCCACACTATTGAAAGTTGTTCCTTTGTCATAAAACAAACAAGCATAAGAAAATCGTAAATAATGTCTTCAGAGTGCACTACAACTGTGAAATTGCATACAGTATGTGATCTGCTGTCTTTGAAACATCGATGTATGCACTGTTGTAAGGAGAATATCAGGGTGAGGGCAAGACTTTGTTCTGTTTGTGTTGTGTTCTGTATCTGTGTGAGCATATTAATGGGTATTTTGACCAAAACCCTGGCTTAAATATTAAATGAGATTCACTTAAAGAATGTCAGTTACTGTAATTGGCAGATGTGGAGCCAAGCGAGATTGCCTCCAACTGACTAAAAAATAAACAACATGCAGAGATGTGTTTGGGGGTCAGATGTGAACATTCAGATGAAATTGGCAGACCTTTTTTGCAGATTTGTTTTGATGTGAGTGGTTGTAGTAATCTGACAGACAAGTGATTTGTCCAATTATATGAAAGGATTTTAATGATGTCCAGTCTTCTGAGGCAAATCTCTTTTATTTCAGATGGAGTTGCTGCTTGCAGCGTACAATTTATCTGACGTGAGTGAGGTTAGGTATCACCCCCTGGGAGTGTTTGAACACCGTCTGGGGGTGTTGTGAATAGCTGAGAGGGAGGGGAAATCCAGCTCAAATTGGGGCCGTGAATCATCTTTATTTATAAGGATGTTTAACACATTACAACGAAACAGACTTTTTTCATTTGTATAAAATGAAATGTAATAAAATAGCCTTATGGAATGAAGTTTCCTTTCATGTCCGATACCGTTTCATGTAGTTTCAGCAGTTTAAATATGGTAATGATGAGCCTATTAGTAGTGCGTGTGCGTGTGTGTATTGCATGTGTCATCAAGAACCTTGTGATGAAGTCAGGGGGCATTTATCCAAAAAAGGTTGAGAACCACTACACTAAATCAATTATTTATCAAGTAATTAATCACTGATTTATTGAGTTCATTTTTCTTTAATTTTCTTTATTCATCTTTCATTATCTACTCACAGTTCATATCAAATGTTAAAACAAAAAAGTTACTACAGCTAGTTAGTTGGGCAATCATGGTATAACATTCTTTTCCCGTATATTCTGCAGCAAGCTGGGTGGGTCTCCCAGGAGGGTTTCTCCTTCCCTCTCATAAAGGGTTTTAGTGCTTCTCTCTCTCTCTCTCTCTCTCTCTCTCTCTCTCTCTCTCTCTCTCTCTCTCTCTGCTAAAGGGTTTTTGTACAGCTGTTTCTATTGGTTTAACCACTGTGACTCTCTGGCACAGTAATAGACTGCAGTGTCTTCAGTCTTCAGCTGGGTCATATGCAGATAGAAATTGGAGCTGTCTTTGGATGCAGTGAATCGGCCTTGGACTGTCTGGGCTGTGCTCTTGTAAGAATCTGAGTAGTAGTAAATAATCCATTCCAGCCCTTTGCCTGGAGCTTGGCGGACCCAGTGCATGTATGCACTCCCCACATCTAATCCACTGCAGGCACATGTCAGTTTAAGAGTTCCTCCTGGAGTCGCCATCACTGGCTGCTGAGACTGAGTGAGCACAATCTGACCTCCGATCACTGAAAAAGAGACACAATAAAAGATATTCTTCTCCCGTTATAACTACATTTAACAGTTTAACACAGTTATTTGATATTGAGATGAGCATCAAACTCACAGGTGGCAGATTCCAACAGCAGCAGCAGCAGGACTACAGATAGCATGACTGCTGGGGTGGATCAGGGAGGGTCTGAGTGAAACTTTACTCTTCTTTAACACAGACTGACTGACAGACTGACTGCTGTTTAAATAGGGAAAGGTCCAGTGATAGCTTTGCATGTATGCTGGTCACAGGTATAAAGATGAGAACTGAAAGTCTGAAAGTGTGACTGACCCACGATTCAAATATACATTTAGCCTATACAGTGAATGAGATGAAGTGAATCTCAATGATGTGCAGAAAAAAGTAGTACAAAATATGGAGTGTCAATTTTTTCACTTTAAAAAAGCTGACAGCCTACTGCAGTTTAATCTGGTTTATCTTTTGCTGGTCAGAGGTATAAAGCCACAGTGCATCTTTGTGGTTCTTGTATTTTCAAATATAATTTCTCTTTATCCTATGGACACATCGATGCAGTAATAGTTATGTTCCTGACACATATCGAGTGTCTACATTTCAAACAGGCAGACAAACAGCATCCATCTGAATGGATAATGATGACTGGAGTATGGTTAGTTATAGGATACTGTATACCATCTGAACTCTTGGCCAATAATCCAATAAAATGTCAGAACATGGTTTGTGATACAGTTGAACCCTGGTGGGAGCTGCTACAGACATTAATCATCTACAGTAGACAAGTTCATTTTTGAATATAGAATTGACTGAAGAACCATTCTACAGTATTTGTATTCCATACATTACTACTTCTCAAATGTTTAAAATCAATGCTGTCCTTTTACAAATGAGAAGAACTGTTAACAATATTGCATCACCAAACTGTAAGTAATTTCACATGAACAATTGCAACTGCAGTATGTATGTGCTCTGTGAGTGTCTGACAGTTCACTTGATATGAGGTTTTTGTGAGGGGAAGCAGCATGTTTGTCATGGTGTGGGTTCCGGGCACAGTAATACACAGCTGTGTCCTCAGACTGGAAATTCTGGCCTTGTAGAAACACAGTTGTAGCAGAGCTGTCTAACCTGAAACTTGAAAGTTTTACTGTTTCCACAACCACATATTTATCCAACCCACTCCAATGTTTTTCCTGCAAGTTGACGCATCCAGTTATACTTGTCACTAGTTGAAAACCCTGCTATTTTACAGGAAATGGAGAATGACTGGCCTGGTTTCACAACAATAGCATTCGGCTGTGTGAGCTCAATTCCATTTGTACCTGTAATGAAATGGAAGCAATCACATAGTTCAGATCAAGCATCAGTAAAACATAATGAGCTGTTCTGATGAGCAAAGCATTAGTTTCCTCCTCACAGGTGGTGGCTGCCAGTAGCAGCAGCAGAGCTGCAGGGATCATCATGTAGCTGAAGCTGAACTGATGGGAGCTGAGCTGCTCTTCTGTCCTTTTCAGACCAGTGGGGATCACGCATCACCTGCAGCCACACTGGAATGGTTTATATAAGGAAGGACAGGGCAGATATATTCACATCATTTGCATAAAAAGTTGTTTTATCTCATCAATACATTAATTAACTGTGTTTTTCCGTTTTTCATCAAAACACTTAGAATTGGTAAGGCAGATAGAGAGATAGATAGGCCTACCTAAAGCATTTCTCCACTAATACCTCAATTTCTGCCTGTATTATTGTTGATTATACAGTATATTGATTCTTTTAGACTTAGCCATACAGAAGTCAAATGACCATTGTTTAGTGATTACTGAAATACAACAATGTCAACATTGTCTATTTAAGGCCGACTTGGTGAGCTCTATATTGTTGGCTTGTAATGGGTCATTTATAGAGGACGGTTATTATAAAGTGCTACCAAGGTTATTTCACTGCACTCACATTCACAATATAATGAATGCACAATTATGAATGAATGTTGTTAATGACCACAAGTGGAGACAGATGAGGGTAGACTGCCCCCTGCTGAGACAAAAAGTAATCTGTTTTGTGGTCAGGTGTGAGAGTATAAGTCAGACAGAACTGCATAGACATGTTTTTGTGCAGCTCTGGAGTCTCTTGTGTGACTGTGGGTCTCGAGCACAATAATACACCCCAGTGTCTTCAGTTTTCAGGCTGTTCACTCTCAGGTTCAGCTGCGTACTGGAGGGTTTAGTGATGGTGAACTGGCCCTGGAGAGACTGGGCAAATCCGGTGCCAGTGCCTGTGTTAATTTACCCGATCCACTCCAGGCCCTTTCCAGGTTTCTGACGGATCCAGTGTGTATAGTAGCTGCTCAATGAAAATCCAGACACTGTGCAGGACAGAGTGACTGACTCTCCAGGTCTCTTCATCTCTGGACCAGAGGAGGTCAGAGACTGACCAGAAACAACTGAATAAAGCATAAAGAATATGATATGTCAAGCATTTTTGCTTGCAAAAAGACTGCATGAAGTAAAGTCTTTTGGACATGCTTACCGCTCAAACTGGCTGCTATAAAGATTGCACACAGCATTCTTATATTTTGTTGAGTTGTGAACTCAGTATCTGTCAGCAGAATGGGTGGTCAAATCTTATATAACCATATGGAAATGTGTGCTTTGCATAATTCCCATAGGGTTGGATTGTGTGTGTGTGTGTGTGTGTGTGTGTGTGTGTGTGTGTGTGTGTGTGTGTGTGTGTGTGTCTTGTGTTAAATAAAACACATAGCTTTAGCAAAGGTCAAAGATATCACTCATCACAGAAAAAGCATGATTGGAAATTGGAATATGGAATCCACTGAATAAATTCTTTGAAATGAATCAATTATAGTTTTCACATTCTTCTTTTCTTTTCCTTTTTAATCTGGTCTTGTCTGCTCATGCTTCATGTCACATTTTTATTCATTTGGACAGTAGCAACTGATATAAAACTTTAATAATGTATTAGTTACTTGGGGAATTAAATTGTTGCTTTACATTGTTTACTTCTTACCCATTTCTCATGTGTGTGTTTTATCTCTCTCTTTCAAACCTTGGTGGGGCCGATTAAGACTTATTGAGGCCTTATGGTTTATGGCTCAACATACTGGCTGAGGAAAACTATTTGCCACTCCCTAGATTACTAGGCTATTGCTAGTAGAGTGGAAGTTTTTGTATGGGGAAGCAGCATGTTTGTCATGCTGTGGTTCTCGAGCACAGTAATACACAGCTGTGTCCTCAGACTGGAAGTTCTGGCCTTGTAGAAACACAGTATTGCTTGAAGTCTCATCAGTGAAACTAATCTTGTTCTTTAATGCATCTATAACATAGCTGCTTCCACCACCACATATGTACCCAATATATTCCAGCCTTTTCCCCGCAGTCTGCCGAATCCAGCGAGGGCAATAGCTACTAATAGAATACCCTGAGACCTTACAGGAGATTGAGAATGACTGCCCTGGTTGCACGACCATAGCGCTGGGCTGGGTGAGCTCAATACTATGAGTACCTGTAAAGACGATGACAAGAAATTGATGAGACACTTATCACCTGCAATTCACTGTTACATTATCCAGTCACATCCAAATTCTTTTACTTACAAGTTGCAGCGGCCAGCAGCAGCAGTACAGATGCAGCCATCATGGTTATGGAAGCTGAGATGTTCAGGGAGACTGATGTTCTGAAGACACGTGAGCACCTTTATATCAGGAGGAGGAACATGGGAAGGAAGGAAGACAGAGAAATGGAGAGGAGAGGTCATATTTATGAGAAATAAGCAAATCAAACCATACTGTAGCCTACATGCATGAGATCAGAACCTGACAGTTGCCTTCCTTTTGGCTTTTCACATCAAATGAATAGAAAAAAAATGTCTTTTCATACACTGTAAAAAATGTGTGAAAAAAGTCAAAATAAAAAAAAATAACTTGAGGTCATGAGGCTTTAACGTTTAACGAGTTTAGTTTAAGTCACTTCAATAAAATTTTGAAGCTATATCACTAGTAATTTTGATCAAATTTTGAAGCTGTATCACTAGTATTAGGGTTTTACAGTAAAAAAGTAAACAGTAAATGTAGTCATAAAGGGGTAAAATGCATTCATAAGGCATTATAGGCTAATGTTACATGAGCTTTTAAAACTTGAAGTCACAAAGCGTTGTAAGCTTCTTTGGCCTTTTCATATTACGTATTGTAGGGAAACAAATTGGTGCCTTATTGATTTTCACTGCACCGAGCACTGGTAACTCATTATTTGACATGTGCAAACAGGTATGTAAAAGCACAATTAACAAACTAAAGCTTTGTGACAATTGAACTTGTAAAGGCTTGTAAGACAACATTGTAATGTCTTCTACAGATTTAGTGATAGAGTTTCAGTAGGGTGGAATGGGGTGAACACATACACATATTTTCTCTCTCTCTCTGTGTTTGTGTGTGTGTGTGTGTGTGTGTGTGTGTGTGTGTGTGTGTGTGTGTGTGTGTGTGCACATTAAGAATGAGGAAGTGTTTTTGTACAGCCTGGCCTTTGCTCTTCCTCCACTGTGCCCTCCGAGCACAGTAGTACACAGCAGTGTCTTCACTCCTCATACTGTTCATCTGTAAGTAGAGTTTGCTGCTGGAATCATCCCTGGAGATGGTGAATCTCCCCTGGACTGACTGGGAGTAGTAGATTGGTGTACTATATGTGCCAATGTAAGCAATCCACTCCAGTCCTTTTCCAGGAGTCTGTCTGATCCAGCTCATAGCATTTACCTCACTCACGTCAGATCATGCGCTACGTAACCTTCGTAAGGCCTCCGCGCAACGATCTGATGTTGATGCCATTGGGAGGGATTTCAAGCCCAATATTTCCTAACCGGACCAATCAGGGCTGTTGGCTGCTGTAGAGGGTGTGACATAGCGAAGAAGCAACTGTTTTGAATTCAACCAATCCAACAAACGTAACCAGCGTCATCGGTTGGTTTCGATGTGGTTGGCTGAAGTGTACGTCAATTAAATTGATGGACAAGCCGTGTGTCCAGTTAGATTCAAGGATTTCTGGATCCTGAAATAAATCGTCTATCGCGGAGGATCAGATGTTCGCGCGTAGCGCTACATCTGACGTTAGTGAGGTAACATAGCATAGCTACTGAATGTGAATCCAGAAGCTGTGCAGGTCAGTTTGTGAGATCCTCCAGGACTGATGACCACTGGACCAGATTCAGTCAGTGTCTGACCATCTATACCTGTAAAAGATGATACTGTAGATATAAAAACGAAAATAGTAGGTCAACAAATTCCTAAGACAAGTGTACATTTTTACGTAGGATAAACCTACCCATTATACATAGAGACAGAAAAAGGAGTGTTAAACCCATAGCTGAACCAATACACGGGTTCAAAAAATACCCATTTCTAATGTGCCTCACAAATACATATACTAAGGGGTGAATAATGTTTTGCATTGGCCACTCCCTTTTGAATAGAATATTTCATGCTTCATCAGTTGTGTACTACAGCATTATGTAACTAAGTATGCAAAGACTAGTAATGAAATAACTGGGGTGAAAAGCTGCTTTTTGTCTATAGAAGGAAAAGGTTAATTTCTGCCTCTAAATTATAATGAGAATAACATGAAGTGCTGTTAGGGTGCTGCCCTCATGTGGTTTGCTGTGTTCATGGCTCTGCTATCTGAGCAGGTTTTTTATCTATATTAGTTTTCCAGAAAAGAGATCAAAGGCTTTATTGCAATAGCTTCTTCATATGATGGTAATATAGATGCTCTTGATAAAATAAGATTTAAAAATGTGTATGTTTAACAGATGCCAGCGAGCTCGGCCGGGGTGGGGACCCTTGCTTCGGGACCCGCGCGCAGTGCGGACCGCCACAGACTACATTGGTGCCGTGACCCGGATGGGAGTGAGAATTTGGGGGTGAGTGTAACGGATGACAGCTAGCTCGGCTAGCTTGGCGGCAGTACGTGTGAATCCTCACAACCCAATTCCTTGGGGGTTTCTAACTGCTGAGTTAGAAGCCTGGGCTTTTGGCTCAGTGGTTAGAGCGTCTGACTCCCACGCCGGGAGTTTGTAGCTTGCGGGGTGGCGGGTTTGAGGTGTGGTGCAGACCGCCACCGGCTACATATGTAAAAGTCAATTACAAAGTCATTACTGAGCAACCCACAGGTTGAATAAAAACAAAAACGTTTTACACATTCTATCCAGACCAGACACACAGAAAAGATTTTGGTAACACTTTGCGGTAAGGGTACATGAATTATCATGAATTCATGCATGAAATAATTCATGATAAATTCATGATTCATGCATTACTTCATCTCTGAAAGTCTAATGAGTTATCAGGAATTAACATGAATTCATTATTTGTCATTAATGACCTCCTGCTGAAATAGCACATGATCTTAAGTATTAGTTACTCTGGGTACATCATCATGAGTCATGATTAATTAGCATGAATCATGATTATTAGCATGATCATGATGAATTCATCACGTTTGTGCCCCCTCAACTAAAGTGTTGACATGGCTAAATTGGTCAAATTTAGTTGACATATGGCGTATGACTAAGCCAAAGTAGGCTAAATAAGTACTTTTATTATATCAAATTATATCAAATTCTTTTGAACAAAAACATCATGATCATGTGTAATTAGTCATGGCTCATGATGATGTATACAGAGTAATTAATGCTTAAGATCATATGCTATTTCAGCAGGAGGTCATTAATGATAAACAATGAATTCATGATGAGTCATTAGATATTCAGAGATGAAGTAATGCATGAATCATGAATGAAATCATGCATGAATTCATGATAATTCATGTACCCTTACCGCAAAGTGTTACCAAGATTTTTGTAAAAAGCAAGGATAACAGCCTTCAAAGTTCAAAGCCTATCAGTTGCGTTTCATGTTTGCAGCTCAGTATTAAAGAAACGTCTTTGGGTGCTGTATTTAGTTTCTTTTCTTACTAACAGTGGTGGTTATTGCTATTAGGCCTGTTGTTGCTGGCTAGTTCACCTGTCCTTTATGGTTGTTACAACTTACAAGTTTTATATATTTGCACTGTTTTATGTTCTATTTGCATTTTGTATGCTGTGTCAAGTGTTCAAGGTTTTGGTACAGCCTCATAGTTTCTTGTACGACTGTGAGTAGCGGGCACAGTAATACACAGCTGAGTCTTCAGACTGCATGTTTTGCCCTCGCAGAGTGATTGTGTTACTGGAGGTGTCTCTGGAGACACTGAACTTGTTCTTCAGGGAGTCTTTGTGATCTGTGCTACCACCACTCCAGATGATATTGATCCACTCCAGAGCTTTTCCTGCAGGCTGTCGAATCCAAGCTGTGCTCCAGCTAGTAACTGAATATGAGACTTTACAGTTGACGGTCAAGGTTTGACCAGGCTGGATCATCAGAGAAGCTGGCTGAGTGAGCTCCTGACTGATGGAGCTGCGGACATCTGGAAAACAAACAAACAAAAAAAAGATAAAACACATATGAAGTCCATTACAGAACTATTTACAATTTATTCTCACACAACACAGTTATTCATTAACACTACAATGTCCATGTTTACTTTCCTCACTCAGTCACAATTACAGCAGGCAGCTACCAGCAGCAGCAGTGGCAGAGCTGGAGATGATTGGGTCATGGTGTGTGTTAAAGATGGCTCACAGGTTCTGTTTATTTATAGGGGTTAGTAGCTCTCCAAACAGTTGGGAGTATACCATTACTTTGCATGAGGAGATGACACACACACACACACACACACACACACACACACACACACACACACACACACATGCTTTTGGACCCAATGAAAATGGAGGTGGACAGAAGAGTCATGTAAACATAAAACATATATTTAGTGAGTTTAGTGACTTTTGATAAGGTGTCAGCTAAATACAATAAATAAAACCATAAATCCTATCCTTCTGTAATGTGTGTCAATATCATGTAAACTTCCTGTAATGTCAACTTGTTTCTTAATAAGATTACACTGCCCCCATCTGGACATAAAAAAACACACAAAAGAGTATAGAAAGGAAACTTTCCACCAGATCTGCAGAAGTACATATGAATATTGTAGTAGACAACTGACTGTATGACATGCTAGTTTTATATATTTGCACTGTTTTATGTTCTATTTGAATTTTGTATGCTGTGTCAGGTGTTCAAGGTTTTGGTGCAGCCGCATAGCTTATTGTACCACAGTTAGTGGAAAAAACAACAGCTATAGTTAGAAAAAACAACTGTTATTGACTAAGAACTGTACAGTGTGACATGCAGGGGTATGGCTATTTTATTTACTTATTCCATGCTGTGTCAAGGGTTAATGGTTTTGGTACAGCCTCATAGCTTATTGTACCACAGTGATAGTCGGGCACAGTAATACACAGCTGAGTCTCCAGGCTGCATGTTTTGCCCTCGCAGGGTGATTGTGTTACTGGAGGTGTCTCTGGAGACACTGAACTTGTTTTTCAGGGAGTCTTTATGGGCTGTGCTACCACCACTCCAGATAATATTGATCCACTCCAGAGCTTTCCCTGATGGCTGTCGAATCCAAGCTGTGTGCTCGCTAGTAACTGAATATGAGACTTTACAGTTGATGGTCAAGCTTTGACCAGGCTGGACCATCACTGAAGCTGGCTGAGTGAGCTCATATGAATGAACACCTGCAAGAACACCAAAAGAATTATCCATTACAGTCATCATGAGCCAGTTCTGAGACAATGTCATGTGTATTCAGATCAAATCCATTTAAGTGGAGAAACTTACTGGATGCAGCAGCCAGCAATAGTACCATAGATGACAGAGACATGGCTTGTGTAGGCAATGATGATCTGATATAACATTAGCAATCTGGTCATTGCCAGAGTTTATAGACTCCACACTTCTCAAACAGGAAGTGATTTGCAGGGGATTTACATACACATCACATTCAAATAGCGCACTTACTAACTGCTAAAATGCACCAAGTATAGCCTAAAATGCAGAGATAGCCTAAAACTCCTTCATTTAACCATGATGAATAATTGTTATTTTACATTTGAATCAAGAGTGAGTTGTTGGTAGTGTGGCATAAGGGTGTGTGTAAACAGTTAAATGCATATGTTTTGCTTGAAAGCTGGCAGCTAAATGCTCATTTTGCTTGCCATAGATATCAGCTGTCACAATTAATTCAATGTCAGCAAAAAAAAAAAAAAAAAAAAAAGTGAATGTAATTTTCCATTGATGGTCTTAATCGTTTATTTACCATCAAATGTTTCTTCTATTGTAGACAAGACTATGTTTTTTGCACATCTTTGTAGACATCATAAATAAAAGATCCTCCAATTAATGTTGCAGCCTTAGTTGTTTTGCATGAATGAACTGCATATCCCATAAAATAGATCTCCAAGTGATGCGCAACTCACATTCAACCAGGTTTTTCTCAACCTCTCACACATTGCAATTTACCTCTGACAATTTGTAAAACACTGGACCACATAAATGAGAACTCAACAATGCACTCACCTAAAAATAGCAAAGACATCTTGTATTGTCCCCTATGTCACTTGTGTCTGAAAGGGGCCTCTGTTCTATTACTGCATTATGGACTAACACTACCCCCTTGTGGTTATCAGTGTAATTGAATTGTTCAGTATAGTAGAAATAGCGGTAACACTTTGCGGTAAGGGTACATGAATTATCATGAATTCATGCATAATTTCATTCATGATTCATTCGTGATTCATGCATTACTTCATCTCTGAATATCTAATGACTCATCAGGTATTAGCATGAATTCATTGTTTTTCATTAATGACCTCCTGCTGAAATAGCAGATGATCTTAAGCATTAATTACTCTGGGTACCTCATCATGAGTCATGACTAATTACACATGATCATGATGTTTTTGTTCAAAAGAATTTGATATAATAAAAGTACTTATTTAGCCTACTTTGGCCTAGTCATATGCCATACGTCAACTAAATTTTACCAATTTAACCATGTCAACACTTTAGTTGAGGGGGCACAAACATGATGAATTCATCATGATCATGCTAATAATCATGACTCATGCTAATTAATCATGACTCATGATGATGTACCCAGAGTAACTAATTCATAAGATCATGTGCTATTTCAGCAGGAGATCATTAATGACAAACAATGTATTCATGTTAATTCCTGATAACTCATTAGACTTTCAGAGATGAATTAATGCATGAATCATGAATTTATCATGAATGATTTCATGCATGAATTCATGATAATTCATGTACCCTTACCGCAAAGTGTTACCGAAATAGCAATATGTTTTTGTACATCTCTGCTGGGGTTGTCTCTGGTGATTTCAATACGTCCCTCAACAGTTTGAGCATAGACTGTTTTACTTGCATCATACCAAATAACACCAATCCACTCCAGTGCTTTTCCTGGAGCCTGTCTAATCCAGTTCATGCCATAGTCTCCAAAGGTAAACCCGGATCCTTTGCAGGACAGACTGAGAGTTTCTCCAGGCTTCTTCAGCACTGCACTTGAGGGAATGGACTCCAGGCTTTGGCATTTTACCCCTAAAAGACATAGACAAGCGGTAAATGATCTCAGCACACTGAGCACAATACCAATCGATTTGTCTTTTGCCATTCATAGACACTCACATGCTATGGTGTTGAGCAGCAGAATTAGAGACAGTGTGTTCTTCATCCTGTAAGAGTTGATGTGAGCTGCAGCTCTGTGTGAATACAAGTAGCCTATACACATATACAAAGATGCTCCCGTCAGTGAGTTTGCATAAACATGGTGGCAAGGCCAGTCACCATTTCAAAAAAGTGTGTGTGTGTGTGTGTGTGTGTGTGTGTGTGTGTGTGTGTGTGTGTAGACAGAGAGAGAGAGAGAGAGCATATATAGGGACAAGTTGCACATGTATAAGATGGATTCTGAGAATAGGAAAGAGTTGTTGGTCATGTGGCCCACTCTCTCGCAGAGAAAGTTGTGGTCCTGTAAGCTATGGAGTAGTAGCCAGGTGAAATGGCTACACGCCGATTTAATGGGGATAGTTTTTGTTTATGTGTGATACTTCATTGGAATGAGGTGGACATTACTATTTCTATGCCAGTGCACTCTTATAGGTAATAATAATAATAATAATAATAATCATCATCATCATCATAATAAATACCTTGTAGGCTTATGCAAAAAAAGAGACTAAAATCATAGGCCTTATATTTGATA